>AXCO02008973.1:0-12946 GCA_000473525.2 Anopheles melas
TCTGGTGGTACAGTCGTTAACTCGTACGACGTAACAACATGCCCGTCATGGGTTCAAGTCCCGAATAGACCATGCCCCCATACGTAGGACTGACTATCCTGCTATGATAACAATAAGTCACTGAAAGCCAAGCTCACTTCACTAGCGGGTAGAGGCAGGCCTTGACCGACAACGGTTATTGTGCCAAAGAAGAAGAAGAAGAAGATATCTATCATACCATATATATTAAAAAAACACAATGAAAATCATGAAAATAATATAAAATTGACAATGTGATTAGGTGACAAAGGTGAGGTAACCTCAGGTTTGGTATCAAGGAATATCATTTGTTAAAAGACGATTTTAATTTTTGATAGGTTAATTATTATGTTTAATTTGATATTTTGATGTTTAATGAAATCTTAAACGGCCTCTGCCTGTGTTCATAGAATGGATAAATAATGTGTTGTTTTTCTGGAATCCGTGGATATCTTTTCGTTTTAGGGAATGTTGTTCGAGTACTCGAAACTAAATTTGACGTATTTATTCTTTAGACTTATTACACTTATTACGTAGAAACAAACTACAATTTTGGCATGATGGCAAAATCCCAATTCGCGTTACGATTCGTCCTAACGCTAAACCTGTAATGGGTCCTGTAGAGCTAAAAAATGATTTTATTTTAGAATCGATCGGAATGTAAACGAATTTACCCTTAACCGCATGACAGATGCATTGATTCTCACGAATTTCCATAAACTCCGTTGTCTGATGTCACTCGGTTTCGATTTAACTCTCGCACAGTTGAAAAGTGCAAATCCCTTAATGGAAGTTTATTTTACCTTTTATTTCAATGGTTGTCCTAAAACAACATCTCGTACAACCATGCCGATAAAGGATGTACCAAACTATCAACAATGGTCAAGTTGCTATAGTCAAGTAACAATGGCGATGTGGAGCTTGTGCATAACCGACAGTATAACACAATCCGATTTGTTTTTGAAAAAGCTAAAACCTTTAAGCCTTATGTTGAGCAGCTATTATTTTTGTGATGAGCGTAACAGAATATACAACTTAATCGAAGATATGATGGCAGCACTGTGATGTTAAAAAAAATGTAATTAGCTACTTTTGTCATTACATCATCATTTATGTTTATTTCTCTTCAATAATACAATTTTCGTCCTAAATCTCTTAATCCTAATTTTAAACAAAGATTTTTTGCGTTTAGAATGCCTCCAAAACAGTTCGCCTAGAAAGCACAAAGAAGCCGAAGCCAACCCAACCTGTAATACTATCCAAACTATTTGTAAATCCGATATTCGTAACTGTAAGATAGTATATTCTTGAGCAAGTTTGGAGTTGAACTGTTTCTCAATGTCATCCCTGTCCTGTAGCAACTTCACGGTAAGACCTCCCTCCAAGAAACTACTGACATAAAAATGCACGAGTTGAGTTAGTGGCGTATAGTCTCGGTCAAGGAGTGCGATCATCATCGGAAACGGATGGGTGCGATGACGCGAGATGCGCAATTCCGGGAATTCATTAATTTCGTCCTGAATAAGGTGATTTAACCGGCAGGAAGAACATACACATGATTTGCCGATTTTAAAATTTGATTCGTCAATAAACATTTCTTGAAATGAGTGAATTCCTTCCAACTCGCTGAGCATGTATACCGCGCAGGAGCTATTTATCAGCTGCTCTGTGTCTAGTTCGGGATAAAAGATCGGATTGGATATGAGTGAATATATTATAGATTGGTAGGCAGAAACTAGCACGACACAACCAAGCATGCATGCCGTCAAAATGCGACGCTCAAAGTGCGTTCTTGCGATTCGGTTCGGAGACGTGAACACACTTTGAAGCAGCATGATAGCTGATCTGAACAATGACGTCTTTCCATAACGTTTCAGCAGTACAACTATCACCATTCCAGTCAGCAGGACACACACCCAGGTGGAAGTATCAAATGGTGCCACCATAATGTACCAGATAGGCATAAGGCCTGCCCGTGGTACAATGAAGCACGTCGCGTACTGCAGCGGACCGAATGGGATTAGCGTGAATTGCCACCTGTACTCAGCTGACAAGTTAAGCAGTGAAGTCGAACGCATCGCAAACGGTGTCTTAAGCGTGCCATTGCGTATGCTAGACAAGGGGCTCAAAATAGTTTCGATAACAGCTCTATCTGATTCACTCGGAATGAATGCAAAGTTAAACTCGTAACGGCGAAGGTCATTAAAATCGCACACTGCAGGGAAGATTGATTGAGAGCTGTTGACAATTTGCTTTACGTTTTTAGTTATCGGATCATAGAAGTAACCTTTAGCAGCAGATGCATTAAATAGAATGAGCACAGAGTTTAATAGCGGTATAGTCACTTGCGTCGTTAAAAACAGTTCTGCCGATGCAAAGCTGTCCGCTGCTTGGTGATGCACATCGACGATAAACACAAGCTTTGCCTTATTTGAGAATATAGTTTGTGATTGTTTCTGTGAGAAAGATTTAAAAGCCATTATGCAACGGTCATCGTTTTTCTGCCTCTTTACCAACGTACCAACTTGGTTTGAGAATATAGTTTGTGATTGTTTCTGTGAGAAAGATTTAAAAGCCATTATGCAACGGTCATCGTTTTTCTGCCTCTTTACCAACGTACCAACTTGGTAGACAGGGATGTGAACACAATCCCACATTCCAGTGTTTGAAGCACCATATGATGCCAATTTTCATGTATTATATACACAGGAACTACAGTTATGCTCATTTGAATTACTTTTGATGCTATGGGCAGAGGTTCTACCAGTACCAAAGCTATATCTCGGCACAGATTAAGGTGGGATGTTTTTATTTGAGCAACAAAATTGACCAACTGTTGACTGTTTTCGCTCGCACTTAGGTACGTGCACAATGTTGCTATGAACCAGACTTGCAAGCACTTCAGCTGCATTATGGACAGAAATGGAATGTTTATTCTGATGCGAACTCATGCTGATGTTTGTATTGATGCGACGGCGTATCAATGTTGTGAATAATTTACAGACGTTTTAAGTTGATGAATAGCAATCAAAATTTAACGAATTGAGCAGTGGAAAATAAATTTCTAAAAAATTATACGAATGCAAAAGCAGGGAAAGATAAAAGACGACAGAACATTTCACTTAATCTGATTGGTCTGGTTTTTGTGCTTGAACTTCTACTTTATTGAGAAATTCTTCATTTTTGCAGAAATTTTCCTAAGTAGACAATCCTTCGAAAGCGAAAGTTTCCTCATACTTAAATATCTGATAGTTTGGTCCATATTATGGTACAAAAACGAATGTTGGAAAAGAATACACAGAACGGTTCGTGATAAGGAAAATAATCTTTATAATTCAGATCTTCAGTCATGTAGAGAGTAAGCTTGTGGTTACTTTGATCAAAGTTTAAAACGAGAAGCCAATTCTAATTTGACCTATGACATGTGAACCATTCTCGTTTACCAAACACTTATATTTGTAGTACGTGTTTTTTTGTGGTAATAATGTATTGAACATATTATAAGTATAATTGATCAAAAGTAAGTAATACAAATATTGTAACCAGAGTGATAAAAATTTGTTCATTCACATGAACACGGTATTAATTCAATGTTTCCCTTCATTCAATCCAATGAATCTAACGCCACTTATGCGGCAATTAACAGATGTGGCATTCTAGATTTATTACCTTTGTAGCAGTTGGTATGGTGCTTTTAGATTGTGTCATATTTTATGATGAAATATGTCTTTGTATTGCTATTGCAAGATTGTAACAGAGCTTTACTTAGTTTTTGGGTTTAATTGATTTCGGAATTTGTTAATGTATTTTGATTTGTAATACGAACTAGCTTTACAATTGTTTATAATTTTACTTCTTTTTAACGAGTGAACATGAATTTCATTTTTACAAGGATTTAGTTTAGTTGGTCATGTTTTGTACATTAATCACGCTTCATCTCTATGTTGCAGGAGACAAACAATTTTCATATTTAAAACTCACAAAACGGAAGTAAATTGATCGTAACCAAAATTGTAGGTTTTGTGCAAGTCATATACATCTGACTACGGTATGGATCTATTAAGATGTGAATCTATGTTGATTTCTATGAAAAATAAAATGCAACAAATCAGTTTGTAAAATATCTAAGGGATTAGTTTTTATGAAGATTTACTATAAGTATTCATGCAAATTTTATTATTATGTTGAGCATTTTCAAAATGTCTTTATTTTATTATAAACATAGCTATTCCAGTCATCGACAATTTTGCAAAACATGGTTTTCCTATTCATCCTAAAAAAATCCAACGAGTTCCGGTACGATGTTTGGCCAGGAAATTGAAGCTTCTCTCACGCTTGAATGTAAAATTCTGCAACCAAAACCGCAAAATGGCCTTCTGATGTCCTAATGTCACGCCTACCGGTCGGATACATTTATCACCATTTCCTTTCCCGTTTTCCCCTTCAATGTTTACAGGATCTTGTGTTCGTTCTAAGAAAGAGTTTCCGCCTCCGGTAGGTTAACGAGCCACAGGAAACAACAGGCCTTTGCGAGGATAAGGATAGCTGTATAATATATCTGAGTTTCTTTCGTTTTTTCATGATTTCTCTATCAGCTGAATAAAGCATAAACACATTCAGCGTCGAAAAGAGAACAAGTGAATCAACCTTATCGGTTTGTTTGTCATACGATTTTGTTAAAAACTAACACAAATTGTTTCCATATTTACGGAACACAATCTACTGAAAGTGGTCCGCCGGCAGAAAGCGATGCTTGCTTAACATTTAGAAGTTAGATGAATCATCCCGAACCTAAAGGATGCTACTGTCACCTGTCATTGCCGATTATCGAGTGGACTATTGGAATGTGCTTAACCCATGAACCGTCAAGCACTCTATTGAATTACCGTAGTTTACGTGAACATGATGATGTGAAGGATCACTTGTGTTAATTTATCGGGTGCTCATACCAAGTGCGGCTGGCTGAAAACTCCTGTCGTTGTAGGGCAATCATTGAAACCTCAAAAACGAGCCATATGATGATATCAATGTTGACAAATCGTAATTGAGTTCACTGTTAAAGCGGTCACGCCTTACACCGATTCTATTCTTCTATTCATCATTTTCTGCAGTCTTTTAAGGGGTTGTTAAGTAGACCAATCTTTTTCCTAACTAATATGACTTGAACATTGCTGGAAAAAATAGTTCAAGCATGGTTGCTCTATCAAACGAGGTACCTAATGAGTAAGGAAACTTGATTTGCGCTTACTATGTGGCCCAATGTGGCTGACAATGTGAAAGTTAAATGCATGATGATGAAAAAGGTAAACCCTTCCTTTTCTCATCAAAACGGTTTTACAAAATACGTAGTTTTTATGCCAGACGACTGTCCTGTTTTAGGAAAATAGCATTGTTGACGATGCGAAAGATGAAGTATATGGCATACTGATTAAACAAAGCAAAGAATGTGATAATTATGAACATGGGTAAATACTCCAGTCTGATGCGTCAAACATTATGCTGTGAAGATAAGGTCCTCATCAGATGGGATATTAGGTGTTTGTAAATTTTTGTTAGGTTTTTTTAAAATGTAATAGGATTTTTAAAATGTAATTCAAAGGTGCTTGATTTTGAAGGTGATATGAATTATCCGAATGATGCATGTGTAAGAAACGAATTCACCAGATTTAGCAAGATGGTTCATCGTTTTCTTTCCAAGACTAACCATCTAAAAGTAATGAATAATTATAAGGTTGCAAGAGATTTTTCGTCTAAATTAAAACACAGATATTATTTGTCGAAAGAATGAAATTTCATACCTCACACGCTTCCCTTGCCACCTAGTTACCGCTGCCATATCGAAACGCATCCCCTTCTTGTTTACATTTCAGTGTCTTTTCGTACACCTTTGTTACCAAGTTCGGTACACATGACTATAATATAATATATTAAAACAGTATCATTAAATATAACATCAGTAAACGGATAACTGTTAAAAGTAAATTACTCAACACGTTTGTACATTTATGGTGCTAAGTATCCCGGATTTCGATTTTGCCTTGTTACAAAAGTTCATGCATTTGTGTGAAAGAAGTATTTAATCACTCACCATTGAAATAAATAAAACTTTGTGTCGAAATTGAGCCTACCATCGTAGCTACTGGATCTGTTGACATTATTTTTAATTAAAATTTATAAAACGTAGATAGTGATGTTTGAGTAGAGTTTGTGCTAAAGACCTAGGAATGTTACTCTTTACATGGCATCACCAATCGAACGATGTGTTTTCCAGCAAGGAGGTGATATTTTTCCACCGGAAGTAAGCTGGTTCTTAGAGGCTTTCGTTGCGGTTAAAAGTATTCAAAACATGTGGTTAATACTTGCCGAAAGAATGGGGGCGGGTTTAGGGAAGCATTTTCTTTCTACTCCGATGTGGGTTTCACTCCTGCGTCATATCCTTACAAGTATGGTTTCGTTGCTTGGGCTTCAGTTTTTGAGAAAGCATGGGGTAGATTTTTAGCCTAAGGGTGAAAGTGATGAAGCCAAACGATTGAACATTGAAGCATTCGGTAGATTGTATCCCCCCAGAAGGGTGAATAGTATTTAGAAGGATAGGGGTATTGGAAAGTCTTAACCACAAATAAATACGAAGGCTGATCTTAACAAGGTTCTCAGATATTTCGAAATGAAACTTGATAGTTCGAAAGTAAATGTTCCATATAAATAACCTTGTATTGTCTAAAAACTTGGTTACTTATTGCACAACTTCTATAAAACATAATAAAAAATAAGATAAATCAGCAGAATGTTTGCTGTTCGAAGAACTATTTTACTCTTATAAATCAGAAATAAGAAATTAAACTTATTTATACGTAGAATTTTCTCAATTCAAGAAATAATATTGCGGATATTTCAAATAGTGACGTTTAACGTTTAACCCCTTTCGAGGAAATGTATACAAATAGTGACGTTCTTTGATATTATTTTTTCACCAAACAAATCCAAATAGTTTTATATTTAAAGGCGCGTGCACAAGTCATACATTTTGAACCCACTCATAAACCGAAATAATTTCCTTTTTTGTTAGTTATTTTGTCGATGTCCTGCAGAGTGGTTGAAAGCTCAAGAGTACCGCCCTGACAGACAATTGACTTAGGGATGAGAAATGCCATGACTGGATGAGATGGTGGGATTTGAGGTACGAGAAAACACTTTCCTTCTAGAAGGCTATACCGGGGAGAAGGCTATCAACCGGGGTTATAAAGTCGCATTTTGGAGTTTACTACGTCGAATCGGGTTTTGGCGACGATAGCGTATAAATCAAGCAAAATACGTAGAGTAGTGAACATTCGATATTCTGAAATGTGATGAAAATTAAAACAAAATAATGCAAATAATGTGCTTTGGAAGACAATGACAAATTTGTGTATGAGCCGTGCATGTGACTGATGCATGAACAATATCGGTGGTGCGTATAATCAATCATAATAGGTTGTGAAAATCTTAAAACGAGTGGTTGTTTTACGTTCAAATTTTTAAAAATTCTGATTATCTGTGTGGTTTTCTGGTTATAAGGAAAGTTCGTAAGGTATTAGAAGGCTGTGCGAGTAGAAAATAGTATTTTTTATTACAACGATACTTTAGTACATTTAGTAATGATTTTATGAAAATTGTTTCTAGTCAAGCAACATCTCTACAAAACGACAGCTAGTAAAATGTGTTCATTGATAAATGAAAAAAAGAAAAACAACAACTAGTTATATGTGATAGTGTATAAATTGTTTATGAATGTTAATCATACAAAATCATATAAACAGTGTGTTGTTAATGAAGACACGTATGACTGATGATTAACTATGGCTATCAATTTGTTTCTTTTTGGTCGAAGATAAACGATACTCCTGTAGTTCTTGTGGATATGAACGATATTAATCATGAAAGAATAATGGTTGTATTAGATGAACCATCTGTGCTTGATCAAATCAAAGAAGATTGTAGTTTAGTAGCAACAAGATGATAACGAAAAAAGTGGGGCATATATTTAACCTTCTTGTAAGCCATCACAGAATGGCCTTTTTGTGTATAAGGTAATGCGGTTATTTGAGATCTCCATAATTATTTCGCTTAATTTTTTATACATGTTTTATACTTATGTTTAAATTCACATTACATAGTCTTCCAGGAATAAAGCATCAAATTGAATCCCATGAATTTTACCATTGGTTCTTCATAAATGCGAGAGCATCTAGTGACGCTTTTTCATTTTTTAAACTACGTTCCAGTTTTTTCGTACATTTATGAACGAAACGAACCGCACATAATGAATGCTTTGGTGGTCCATAGAATGTCGTGAGCTGTAAATTCCATACCAAGGCACTATAAAAGCATGCGATGGAGAAGGAACTATTTGAATTTTGTCACCCCTAGGGCTAGAGGTTAAAATATTTTCAATCTTCTCCGGTTTTATCCAACATCCAACCAAGGCAATCTCTATTGTAGCAAGCAGAACGGATTACAAGGGACAAGATCGATTCAAAGCGTGAAACATGATGCAACAAATCACTGGCTCCCTAGCGTTAAGTGGAACAGGAATTTCGATTGGAATTGCAAATCGAGTTAACAGGTCCACCGCGAACACTCCATCCAACGAAAAAACTCTATTCTTAGATCATTTGTGGTAGGAAAAGGTGATTCCACCGGTACAAAAGTAATTGAACGTCGGAGCTTTAATATATAAAATTGAAAAAAAATCTTTATTTCGTTTTTATAAATGTGTTTGCTGGTTTTTATTTTATACTAGTATACGTAAATGTTTCCTTATCGTTGATTTATAAATAAAATCCTTACAGTTTTTGCGTGAGAAGAGCCATAACACGCACAATAAAATTTTTGTCACAATCAATCCATTGTAATGATAAAAGGGTGGAGCTTGATGATCATTATGTTCGGGAGGAATAAATGTGAACGTAAAATTAATATGCACGACGCTCGTCACCACCCACATGGAATCGGCACAACGGTACCGTGATTGACTTGCACGTGGCGTATCATAATGTTGATGAGTTGCTGAAGGTTTCAAAACATGAGAGGCAACGATAGCACAATAAAAAACCTTGTATTACATACCGCGCCTGGTTTTGATCGATCGGCTACTGACGAGAATTGCAAAATGAAAAAAAAAGCAAAATCACGGCGACCAACCATATTCTACTTGCCCGGGAAAACGGCCAGTGAGCCTATTCCCTTATGTTCTTTATGCAACCATCAAACTAGCGCACCCCCGTTCAGAATAATTTATTTTTAAGTTCATAAAAACCACCGGTTTTATTTTCTACTCCAATTTACGCTTGGAAAATTGCATGTGTGATTTAGCGGAACGAAATAGTTCTACGAAAAGTAAAAACGTATGCAAGTTCTACTGCGTACCGAGAATGGTATATTGAAGAGTGAACTCCTAACTTTACCACACACATTACTTAATAATGGCAATAAATAACTACGTCTACTGTGAATACGTAGAAAACTCCAACATGATGGACAATTATTACCGTCGGCATTGTTGTTAAAGGAATCGAAAAAGGCTCCAGCTCAATTTTGCCACCCCTTTGATATCAGACGTTCGATGCGATGAATAATGCAAAATGGGTTCTTGGTGAGAAACAGTCAGTTTACTTTGCATTTTTTATTATTACTACTTTTGCGTTTTATTACGTTGAAATGGCCGGCTTTTTTCAAATGAAGTTATATTCAACTGTATGATATAATTTTCCTAGAGATGTGGTCTACACGAAATGGATAGAGAACTCATGATAGCTATCTAGGTAAAGATGTATTATTAAACTTTTGGTATTAGTAACAGGTACAAAAGTGTGCAAAATAAAGACAGTTGAATAAATCATTTTTGTTTGTTTCTTTTAAAACAATCTGCTAGAACCCAAATGAGGATGTAAGCGCCAGGATTTAGTTTTAGGACATCATAATAGATTGTTATTTATTAATTCTTAGTAAAATCGTTTTCATAAACGTAATAAATTTAGTTGTATATCATTTTTTTAGATACAGTCCTTGTTGTCAGTTTAATCAATACCTCACATAAAAAAAAAAATGCAAACCTTCTAGTAATCTACAACGTGATTAATGACTATGCTAAAGAAGAGGAAAGGCTTTGCTGTAACAGATGTAAAGTTTCCCAGAAATCAAAGATGATAAGAATACGTCCCTGGTAAGCCAAGAATGTGCGAAACGATTGATGTTCAGCCTAATTAACACTGTGTCTTACGACAGCTTTTGTTGTTTATTCTCTTTTAAGAAATATCAAACGCCATTATGTGATCGTTAATAAGGGCATTTGCCACGTTTATTCTCAGCATTAACATTTTCAGTAGCAAAAACAAATTGAAACAAAACAAACTGTAGCTTGCAAATTTCACAGGGAACAGCGCTTAAATCATTTGACGTCAGCACAAATTGAATTTATAGTAATCCTTTTTTAGTGAAATAATCCTATCAAAACGAGTGTAAATTATATTTTTTAATACATTTAAGTATTGGTTTAAACCTCGCTTAAACTATCCGCCAGCGTTAGTTGAAATTAGTAATAACAGTTGATTAGAAAGACTATGCAATGGAAAATTGAAACAAAACCCATTGATTATCTATTTAATAGCGCATGTTTATGCAAAACTCGATACCCATCAGATTGATCGATCAGATGTTGTAGGATTGTTATAATCCTTATGGACAATTTAAGATAAACCTAGTCTCCAATGTGTATTTGCCTATTGCATAATACACATGACTTGGTCGTAAATTGCTTTTATTACTGTGCTAAAGCAATTCAAATGACAGTAGTTTCATCATTTGCTGTTGACATCTTGAAACCGAGCGGTAGCTGATGGTGTTTCTATGATTAATATTTACCCTGCTAAGCTGCATCATAGTGAAACTCCTGCAACAGAAACTAGCCACAACTGCGTCCAACTAGAGAATATAAAGTTGGTTGACGTTAGTGTCCGATCAACAACATGAAGCCGCAACATCAAACAAGCGTCCAATCTCGCAGCAATGCAACTATCATAGCGTTGTGCATACGTTAATTGAATATTGAATCTCGGCTTGACTTTACGCTGCCACAAAGTGTCACTAGGACGTGACCGATACAGTAGCGATTTGTTTACTTACTGTGAAGCACTTGAAGACGGCACGTGCATCGTACAAGCAGAGTGAAGTGCAAAGGAAATAGAGCTTCGCCTGTCAAATCATCGCAAAAGGCATCTTTAATGGAATGCTTAAGTTTCAGTGCTATATCGATGCTACCATGAATGCTGCTTCTCATGAAAAGTATGTGTGTATGTGTGTGATATGTACTAAAAAGTATCCTGCACCGCTCATATCAACCTGTCAATAGCTTCTCTGGCGCTCAGCAGGATTCCGGGATTTGTTGAAACAATCGCAATAAAATTCCGCTCAGGTGGTCGTTCATTGTAACCACAATCAAATATGCAATCACTCAACTTCAGACAACGGGACCACCCTTGGGCATATTAAATTCTTTCAGCTGGTTTGAATGTGTCAGTTGCCCAGACCATCATTATCATCGCAAGCAGGATCTTCATTGAAAGGGAGAAAAATTGCATACCCACTTGCGTTCTATGACCTAAATGCCATCTGCGTAAGTGCAAAGTGTGTTGCTAAATATGCATGCATGAGGCAGGTTGTTCTGACAATTTTTTTCTAAGAGCCCTAGAATCCAGAAGTGTTTCAAGTGTGCCTCTTGTGAGTACTTTTTTTTTGCACATTCTGAGAGTTAGTCTGAACATGAAATAGGTCTGAAGACACATTTAGTCTCTGGATAGTTTTTGACACAACACTTCAATATCAGCTATTAAATTAAATCTTACACTTTATTTAAACTTTCATAGACGTTTTCATCTAAAGTTTTTATATTGTAATATTATTTATATTATCAATATTACATGTCAAAATATAAACAATTATTATTTTCTGCTTTAGTGAAGATTGTTCCATGTGATTGTCTTCTAATACAGCAATGAATCAGCAACATTCTTTTTCAATTGTTGTCAAGTAATATATTTGATGTTTTAACCATATTCCGTTCTCATATCGAATAAATTTTTGGAATACTTACCTTTTCCAGCCATTTCGAATGTATGGCAATTTTCCATTGACCACAATGCCGCCCATCCGAATGAAATGGACAATGGAAATGTTCCGATCCTCACCACTGTTTTGTATTTTCTTCCGAGAAATGCATCCTTACCGAAACTAACTATGAATCATAGAATTAATTGAAAAGAACGACAACGTAAGGAAGATCATAATGTACACAGGCTAATGATCAAAGCATCCCTGGCTTGAAAGCTTCATCTAAAGAAGGGCGATTAAACTATTGAGCATTGTTGTCTAATAAACGGCTCTTATTTGCGTCTCATTCTGCAATCAAGAATTTCATCCATTGATTTCTTTTCATTTCTTGCAATCATTGTCTTTGGTCAGGTGGATGAAAAGAAACCTCACTTTCCGTCTTGTGATAGTAGTTGTCCGTAAGCTGGAGAGTTATAAAATCATTGAAACTAGTTTGATAAAAAGGACAATGAGATTGTTTAAAAGAAAATTCATTATTTATGATTACCAAAGTAATTAACTAACAAATATGTATGAAATTCAAGAATATATAAGGTTGCTACGTTTATCATAATAATCTCTGTTTAGTCCATGTTATTCAAAAAGCAAAGCGTGATGTTTACCGTCAACTTAATTCCAATCGATAAATTTTCTGATCTGGCGAAGGTAAGGATAAAACGGATGGATCAACGAAACAGCATGTAAGCTTTGTTGTCTTTTTCGTTTACATAACTCTTAAGCCTTGGAACCTAGATACGCTAAAATAAAATAAATTATTGTTTGACACGAGAAATGAAAGATAGTT
>AXCO02008974.1:0-12827 GCA_000473525.2 Anopheles melas
CGTCCATACCAGCTCGCCCATACGGACATTTAATTGCCTGCCGATAAATCAATTCTGAAAACCAGACCATGGCCTACGAGGATCTCCCCTTTCATACGGGGCCCGTCGATCACTCCGGGGCTGTAATCAGCAGAGCACGGATTGAGACGTTTCTGCACCAAAACTTCTGCACACACGACGGCTCATCCATCACCGCGCCTGGCTTCCAAACCGCGAAACCCACAATCGCATCTCGAAGCCCGTAAGTTATGAGTTTGTTTACACTGATTGAAACATTCGATACCCTTTTTCGGGCTAGAAGGTGTCCCGGGTCTGCTTACTGTGGGCAGACATCGCTCGCTCGCTCGATCAATCGACCTGCTGCCACCTCGTGGCCGGGCTGGCTGGGCAAAAATCTCGAGACGAAAGATTACCGCTTCGCTCGATAATTGATTTCACTGCACTGTTGCTTTCACGTTCTAGGAATTGGCGGTGCAGCGCCAAGTTGAAGTTGGCGCCTGTGCCCCAATGCACGGCGATCGATCGGGTCGGTACGGTCGCGCTAATCCCACACCACCGTCACCACCAACTGTTGATTAAATTTTGAAATGTTGTTATGAAATGCAACCCGAGCCGTATTTCACCTACTGCAAACGGGGTTGTTATTATAGCAATTACACCGGGCTTTAATTTCAACCTTTCAGCCTCTGCGCGTTAGATCCGCATTGCGAACGTTGGTGCCGGTGGGCTGCGAATATGATGAGGCACAAACTAGGTTAGGTGCAGCACTCGCTTCGGTGTGCAATTTACCTGCTGTTGATTCTGCTGCAATCAATATGTAATGTAAAGTTATACTTTTAAAACGTTAAAAAGTTATAACTAAATGCCGAGCAAAGCTCCATAGTTCACAAATGCAACGAGATGAGTTATTGCTTCCTGTGAATTACCTCTCAAGAACCAATCCTCTTAATAGTGGTGTTGCAGCACCGAATCCAGCCAAAGCTCAATGTGTTATTTTCTTTTCGAATTATGGATTTTGTATCCTCCAAAAATGCTTCCCAAAAAGGTCAGTGGCAAGAATTTTGGAGCAATCCTGAACGTCAGTCTACCCTTGAGCGATTCTTAAGCCACTAAACTTACATCAAAACCGTGTCGTGGTGATTTACCGATCCATACCTACGCTGAACAGTAAGCCACTTTTCATAATTATTCAAATTACCTGCCCTAATCGTATGCAAACGATCCTGGAGCTGGACCTCCGCTTCATAAGTTTGTCCGATTTAAGGCGAACCATTGTGGGCCAGCATCGAACCCTCTGGTGACGGAAAATCAGTCCTAATTTTCAATCAGATAAAAGCCATCCTCATATCCTCAAATCCCAAAACCGTCCAACCCGTCCACTCCCGTTCACGGCGGCCGTTAATCTCAAAGCGATCGAACATCCCTCCGGCCCGGGTGATTGCATCGCGCCAAACGGATTATAAGCCCGCACCGTGCTTGGACGGAAGCACGAACAGAAGTTGCCCGGTGCTCAATTTGGTTTTACCGCTACACCATACAGCACAGCGGTCCTGCCAGGGATTTAGCAGTAGTTGTAGCTACGTCTACGTAGCTACGAACCTGACCCGCATGATTTACGACAAAATTACTTCCCACAACCTTCTAGCGATATGCTCCCGGTCCGGGTGCGAGCCATTGCTCGCCATAAATTATGTGCCAGGCCATGTAATGGTTCGAAGCAAAATTTTTATTCATCTTCTGCAACCACCCTTCCTACACCGGTAGTCTGTTGCTACTGAGTCCTGTTGCAAGCGATTAAAGTTTGTAACGCGAGATAACGAGCTGACGGTGCGATTTCGTACACTTACACGAGCGAAGTCGCATCGCCCTACAAACAAGGGATTAACCTCTCTCTTTGTGTCTGTGTTTGATGGCTCCGAACATCCTCCGGCAATTGACTGCATCTCACCCTGTAGTGTAAGCAACAACTTTTTCCCCAACAACCGGGTGCAGCAGGTCATATTGTTCTTCTCGGCAAACATTGGGCAACGATTGGGTTTTCAAGTGTCGGACGGTAAAAAGTGACGACCTTATGATTCTGCGCGATCTACCTGCACGCGGCCTTTCTTCCCTGCTAGATCATTGAATCGATTACTTTAAATTATTTTGTATAAACCCCCGTTGGCGACAGCATCCCGACGGATACGATATCCTGTACAATATTCTGAATACCCCGAAAAGGTGCTGAAGCTGGGATAAAAAAAAAAAGAAAACGTACGCACCGATACTGCAAGGGATGCCATCATCGTGATCGTTTGTCCGTGCGATCGAGATTTTATCTTCGCTTTACTTTTGGTAGCAATTACCAGACACCCGCAGCTTGGTCCTGCTGAGATCATCCTCGTCCCTTTGCTTTTCTCCCTCACGCTCTCCCTCTCTGCTTCTTGCGTTCCCACACGTACCACGTGCATGAAGGCGGCATTTGTAGGTCAACACACCTCTTATCTAGGACCATAATTTTGTTTATTAGAAAAAAAGGAAACGATCACTTCACAGCAGTGCGCTTGACAGTCGATTGAGAAAACACACGGAAACACACGAAAAACCCCAAACAAAAAGGGCCACTGGTCGGGATAATTGAAACACCAAAAAAACAAAAACCCGCAAGCCCGGTTGCGGCCAATGTGTTTCCCAAGGGATGCAGCCACGCATCGACAGGAACAGGTCAGTGGGCAGTCTTACCTATGTGTACCCTTGTATTGCCGGATGCAACTGCATCTTCGTACCGGATGATTCGCTCGTAATCGAGATAGCGCGCGAGCGGAAATTAAACGGAACGTTTTTCACCTGTTTTGATTGATAAGGGTGCGGGAAAAGGGTGTACACCCAGCTGGCACTGTGTGAAAGGGGAAAAGGGACGATCCAGGTGCAAGATGAGTTTGGGTTTTTGTAGGTAAGACGGGAAGTATTGGCTTTTGTTTTAACCATGGTTAATAGTGAATGAATGAATCGTTTCGATGAGATTGTTCTGCATGCATCGAAATAAAATAATACATTCGTTGCTTAAAACACTCACTTAAGCATGTTGTAATAAGAATAATAATAGTGAATATAAATGCACCAAAATACATGTTGTTAAGTCGTACGAGTTGACGACCGTACCATGAGACCGGCTAGCACGTTAGCATGTTTGGAATACTTAGTGGTATAATGATATTTACAGAAACATAATGGCTGTTACAATTAACAAATGCTTTTTACTTCTCACAGTTTCTAAAGCTATACAACCATGAGCATAATTAACTAAAAATCATACTACAATCAATTGTAGTTAGATTTATTTTACATGATATTGTACTACAATTTCAATTTTAATGAACAAGGTTTTACTGTAGACTACCGGGTCCGCTACAAGGAAAATGTGAAATGAAATAAACAAAGCAATTCAACAACATCTTTGAACTATTAAAATCAAATTGACGAATAACGATACAAACATTTTAATTAGAAATCAAAATAAGTCAACAATAAATAAATAATATCTAACAAATTACAATAAAAAAACAGTTAAGTGCTAACAACTACATGCCGTCATCAAAATGTTACTTTAAATGCCTCAAGATTTATATTATTTATTAGCTTCTGTATATATCTTCATACAATACATTGATTGCATTGCACTAAAATTTAAATTATATTTTTTACATTGAATCAGATCAATCCGAGAGCTCAACTTCAAACTTCCTGTAAGTTATCACCCGAACATAAACAGTATCAAATATCCTTCCAATTTGCTCCTCCCTCCAGCACAAAAGCACAAACATGACTTCTTCAAAATGGTGTGGGAAAAGGCTTCCCTATAACAACAACCCGCATCAAGCTTCTTTGTGATTATACCTACCTACCCTTACAGTCCGGTTCATCGACAGCGGAAAACGGTGAAAGAAAGAACATATTTCTTAAGAGCTTGAGAATTGAAATTACATTTCTGTTATTATTTTGTGCGTTCTCCTGTGGCTGTGTGTCTGTGTGCTTTTGTGTCTCTGTGAGCCTCTGTGCACCGCAAAAGGTGAAATGTTCGAAAACAAATCCCTCATCAACGGCACACACAATACGTTCATGCCATTGGCTAATAACAGATGTTTAATGAGAGCAGCCCAATTGTTCGCGTTAGCCTGTCTTCTGTTCGACAGCTTCGTTCGAAGAGGAAGAAACACAACTTGCAGCAAAATATTACCTCCAAATCGTTACATAACTGTGGGGCAGAACTAAGGCCGAACCAAACCATAACCCAAACAGTCGAGCTTCACCCTTCACACGGCGGCAATAATCTCAACAAAACAATCCTTTTTTCCCACAAGCGAACAAAACATTTGGAAAAATGGAAACAACAACAAAAAAACACACCCAAAAACACAGGTACCACTGCACTTCCTGGGGTCAATGGACGGGAAGGGGTTGGGTTTCTGCATGCCACTGTTTCGCTGCACAACACTTGCAGGGAGACAGGATCGTCATGCGTGCACGATTTGTTTTTCGAACAGCCTTGCACGTGATCGCTTCGTCCCGGGACCGTCATCAGGTCCGAAGGATAATTATCTAACGGGCTTGTCGTAATGCTTGGCGCATACATGCAACCGTGTACGAAGACTGCCCCCCCCCCCCCCCCGTTGGAGGTCAAAATCCATCGCGACAGTGCGATGCAATGTTAGTGGCAACGTACTGGAAGGGTGCGGGTAATTCTTTACCACTGCACCTTCAAGTCACACTTTTGTGCACGGAATGGTGGGCAGTTAGTATTTAATGATCTCGATGATACATTTGTAGCAAGATTTGAATTTCAACAAAAAACAGAATTGACATTAACAGGAAATGGTTTACCCGTGGTGTATAATGAATGTAATTATAGAGGATAGTTTTTCTTCATAAAAAAGCTTTTTATTTCCCCCCAAATACTCGCCGCCATAATTCGTTACTGAAACAATATCACGTTGCGCTTGGACAGTGTTTTAAATTTTTGTATGGTTTTTATTTAGTTTTTAATCAATGAGCTCCCTGATGAGCTTAAAAGAATGACCAATTTTTATTCATATTTTTCATGCTTACGAGTTAAATAATAATGCAACTAAAAACTCAAATTCAATCTCACCATCTCACAATCGTTCATGACACTTTAAAGACACTGCATCATCGAATGAGCCAACGCTTGACGTCTCATTTAAACTTCGGATGCAATAAAATACGCTTCAAAATGATATTTTAACACTCAATTATGCATTTGCCAGCATATCTTTATGAAAATCTATCAAAAATCTCCTCATCCTCGGCATTCACCCACCGTCAACCAGGCGACGCCTTGCGCAGGCCTGGTTCAGCCAATTTTCAGCGAAAACATATCCCCATAATTGAAGGTGACAAGCCCGTGTCTGAAGATCAGTGAAGGTTCGTTGTTTGGTGCCTCACGCTGCGTCCGGACGGGTGTTTAATTTAATCTATTTCCCCGAATTTCGTCCACCGGCTTTCGGTGGCCCAGCGTACGATTCGGAAAGCACAGCTCCACGAACCGGCCGGATCAAATTTCACGCCCCTGGGTTGTATGGGAAGCGGTACGTTACGTTCGGTAGCCCGCAATGCCTTTGGCCACCGAATCGTACGCACCGAATGCTTCCTAGATCAACGTCAAGTGGCTGTGCCTTGAGCCACCTCAAATCAAGTGCCCTCGAGGACAGGATTTTTGATACATACCTGCCAATCTGTATCTTTTTTATGGTTATACTTGCCTGCCTTAAAATCACAAGCAAACGTACCAAGATGATGCGTGAGATCTTTGCTCTGGGGGAGATGGGAGTTTGTTCTTCGGAATCAAGCTCATGCTGGGAAGGGATTTGTTCAATCTGATAGGATTATTCTTTATCTATTTTACCACCCGATTTCGTTTTTGCGTGTCACTTTTGATTTAACTAGATACGTGTGCAATGAATCATGACCCAATGTCTCTTGATAGTGACTATGCTCAGTATAACTTTTATAATAAATTAATAAATTATCCTTCTAAAAGTAGTACTCCTTCAAACGAACCCATAACGCATCAATTTTTCAGCACAATAACTACTGCTGCATAATTGACTAACTGCACCCAATCATCAATGTCTGCGCCGTGGCTAGGCAAAACCACAATATGCGCCTCTTTGCCCCGTTACGACCGGTGTGTCGCGTCATCTAGAACCTTTTCAAACTGCCTCATCGACATTAGAGGGTTCTGTGCTCCGTTTGCTCCACACTTTGCGACAAACGGACGGCCAGCTAATTTTGTTATTTTCACAAACACACCGTACAAAGAGCTTAGCCAGGGTAAATAAAGGTGCGGCAGGCGCGGGCGTACCAAGGGAATACGACAAGCAGAACTACAATGGCCACCGCGTTTGACGCAATCGTCGTTTAGGTTTTGTTTTTGTTTTGTATCTATGCATCGAAAACACTACTGGATCGAAACTCCGGTCGCTACGCGCCCAAGGTTACGAGAGGCAGGGTAAGCTTCGTCGTCCACATGCTTCAATGGGCTTGTTCAGGGCAAAGACTGCGCAAAAGTAAGCATTGCGGTAGACTGAAGTATAAATATAACATGTCTTTATAGGCGAACGATAGGCGATAAAAGTGTGCGCGAATGGTGAATGGGTTTATTTGTTCATTAAGATAAATAAAAGATATTAGAGACTGAATTAGTATTGAGAGTAAATGGTGTTACTTCGCAATCCCCTAATAAGTTATTTACTATTAAGCATTGTTTGCGTGTAAATCTTTATGCACTTTGTTATTTGATTATAACACTATAACTTTGTAGTATTGAGTTATGTAATGTACTAGTCAAAGGCCCGCGGTGTGCACTTCTACTTAGTGCAACACTAATGTTACACTGTTTCTATGTAAGTGTTCTTAGACAGCTTTTGAAGACATTTCCCTTTTGTCGAATAATTTTTTTTTCACGTATTTATGGTTCAAAAGTACTCATAATAGCTTTTTAACGAACAAGGCTTCATTCTTGCAACTATCTTCTGGGACGTATAGAAGTAGCGACAAAAGCTTTTTCGCTGCTCATAATATCCTAAAATGCAACGAATGTCAAGCTCAAACGGTTTTTGTAGAACAAAGCTTACACTTCTAACTAGTGAATCGCCTAAAAGCAGCGTTATAAGCTAATCACTGAGTAGAACTAACCGTTGAGAGATAACTTCTGCTCTAGGTACAAGATACAATTAGCGCCCTCTGTCAGCTAATTTTCTCAACTTCGCCCCCAAAATACCAGTCATTGCGAGCAACTCATCTTCGCTTCTACAATTAACATTCAACTCATCTAAATGCCACTTCCCAACACACTCGCTGTGGCCCACAATTGTTAAATCATCAACAACACCAACCGAAAGGCCACCGCGTTGCTTGCGTCCAAATCAACAACATCGCAGGCAGGCATCGCTCGCTAAACGCGTACCATCCGTCATAATTGTCACTAATAATAGACGCGTTCTATAAATGCGTCCCCGCGTCCCAAGCAGCCCAATTTCCAAGTGAGTGCACACAAATCCGTGTCCAGGGGGGGAGGGTGAGTGGTGACTACAGCACCGCAGTGCCACTCGACAAATGCTACTAATCTTACCGTTCGTTCTACCCGTACTAACCAACCGGATGCACGTTTTGTTGCATTTCTCGTCGGAAATTAGAGCTTTCGTGCTTCATCTGCTCAATGGTGCTCGCACGGGGAAGGAAAGTTGTACATGTCATTGAGAAAAATTGTCAAGAAAAAGCGCATGCTGGGGTAGCTACGAGATAGGGTGAATGAAACCGTTGATGGGCTAGGTTTGTGTCGCTTGTAGAGAATGCCGTCGAGAGAGAAGTCGTCAGACAATGCTAATGGACAATGGTTCCAATGGGGGTTCCAAGTTTGTGCATTGTTTTGCAAATGATTTTTCATTCAATTTCGCTGTGCTATTTGTCATTCACAAGTGTACCACAACGGTTCATTCATTCAGTGGATGAAATTACATGGTGCCGTGATTGCAGCTTTTCCCGCAAGAGCACTCATTGAGCATGCATGAGCTCGGGAATCCGCCCCCATTCCGGAAATGCGGGACAATGAATTAATATCTGATGACGGGTTTAAAGTTCATTTAATAAATAGGTGATGTTCAGGTTGAGGGGAGTTCAAATAGATTTCTTTTAGTGTCATAGTTAAGAGCGCATTTTCCGGTAGATGGCTCTAGGGATAGTGGGTTACTTTATTGATTTGGAGGCTTCATGGTATTTAAATTCTGCACCGTAAAACCAAAATGACCATTTTATAATTGAAGTAAACAGAATGATTTAATGATTTTTGTAAAAAAAAACTACAGAAGCTATTGACCCACAGGTTAAAAAATAATCTTATAACATCGGTTTGTTTGAAGGTATTCTTCAAAATTTACAATAAAAACTATTACATATCTTTTTAAAACGGTTGACCCATAACAACTACCGTTGATAGTTTAGGTAAGCTTTTTTCTCAACCTAACATTTCCCATTCGCCCAACGAACATTACAAAACGTACCCAAGGCCCAAGTTTCTGATGCGTGCACGCAGCGTTACCTACCCAGCCGATAGCTAATTAATGGGTCGATTTCCTTTGCCGGCGGGTTTTGTCAAAGGGTCGGAATGTGCTTGCGCCGACGGTTCATTTTGCATGTCTACTGGATTCACTCTGGGTTTCAGACAAAAAACAAAAGTTGAGAAAAACAGCACCCCAACACGGAGCGTGAGTCATTTTTGTGAAAGTTTATGCAATTATCAGTCGAACATGGCTACCGAATCTAGAATGCTGCCTGTGCTGCCCGATTACTGGTCCCGCGCGAACGGTGTGCCGGCAGCAACGAAACCCAATGATATCTACGGTTTGTAATTCCATTCGTCACGAAAGCTGTTTTTCATCGAGGTAGGGTTTTTTTTACTTATTTCTGCAATTTTCATGGGCACCTTTTTTTACTATTTTAATTTTAGTGTCCTACTGCAAGCCCAAAAAAAGATTCCCCGCACTTCCTCACATATTCCGGAGAAACAAAATGATTAAACGTTACCTACCCAGTTTCCCGTTGAGTTCTATCGCCAACTAGCCAGGCAGCCAAGCTGTGGTTCAACCCGACATAGCTACTCTTTCCCTGTACGGTTCGACCATGGTCGGTACCATAGCTGACAGGAAGACCACCACGAATCAATAATTTAATTAGCTACCCGACCGGGCCCTGCTGCTCGCCCGAGAATATCGCACGTGCGTCTTCCAGCAGATCGAATCGCTGGAACAATCGACGAAAAGTGCAGCAATTCACGTTTCGGCAAAAAATCCTCCACACTACGGCCAATCCATCAAACCTCTGCTCACATACGCACGGGTCCCAACCGAAAGGTGTTAATTATGGAGGGTTAAGGAGGAGAAGAAGAAGAAGAAGAAGAAGAAGAAGAAGCAGAAGAAGAAAAAAGTTATGTCACTCTACGCAAAAATGTGTTTCTCTTAAGAGGGGGAATGGACCGTTTCGAGCGATAAATAACTCCTCTTCGGTGATCCGTAACGCTGACCGAAACTGTCCGTGTGCTGGAACGTGTGCGTCCCTCCTCCCCAATTGTGGTGTTTAATAAAATTAAACTTGTAAGAATCAATCCTTCACACCTCGTGGCCGGCTCAGTTTTCAGCGTGTCAGTTCGCATTCGAAAACGTCCATCAACGTCCAGGTCAACGCGCGCACGGTGGCCATGGTGGCGAGAAGAGCGAGCTCTGCGGCCCTACCACGGGTGTGACCGAAGAGCAGGGACAGTGTAAAAATTCAATCCGATCCTATGCGCTACATGTCATCGGGAATGCCGGGAATGGTCCCACAGGAGCCAGGAACGAACGGAATAACAAAAAATACTTGCGTGTGTGGATACAAGTTATAGTAGTTTTTTTTTTGTTTTGCTTTGTTTTGTGGATTTTAAGATGACTTTTTCTTCACATGATGCCTCAGGTGTCAGTTGACGAGTTGAAGGTAAATTAAGCCCATCTTCTCGGAGTTCATCGTCTTCATCGAACGGGAGCAATGAGCGTTTCGGGGTAAATGTCACACTTTGACCCAATAGAGATGCTCATTATTTGCTTCTTTTTAGAGTATTTTTTACAACAGAAATTCTGATTGAATCATGTGCTCTCCACAGAGAAGCATCTTTTACGTTTCGGTCAATCGCCTTGTAATTGAAGGTAACAGATGGTAAAGAGGGTATGCTTGTACAATTTCTCACAAGAACTGTACAATTAATGAGATTCAATTTGCACTTTATGATTTGCTTCGCGTTTCTTCTTTCACATGTTGAGTTCACTTGATAATTCTAACGAATAACATGCCAGTATAAAGATTACAAAAATGTTGTTTTTACGGTTTGTGAACACAAGGGTTAGTTAAGATGGATCCGGAATGAAGAAACTCGCAAGCAACATATTACAAGTACAAGATTATTGCACGCAAGCTGCTTACGAATACAACCATGTACAATGTATTATTTGACGAGAGAACGTAACGCTTTGTAACGTTTATAATTATAACAGCATATGCTCGAGACAGTAGATAAATGCGTTATGAAACGAAAGCAAATTTTCATAAAAAAAAACCAATCCAAACAAAATTCAAGAGGACAAAAAATAAATCTAAAAAATATACAGAGGAAAAAGCACTTATAAAACAAGCGAAAAAATAATAAAAAAGTTTAACATTTAAATATGAATCATATATAAGCAATACGGCAAAGCCGTCCCTACTGAATAAAAAATATGAATCATACGAAGCATAATGATGAAGGGACATGAACAATAATGAAAATTTTTTGGTTGTAATGTTTCTTCTGTAATATCTATTAATTTTTTTTAATAATAATGAAAAGTCGGTATCGTAATATTGAAAAGTGCAATCATTTCTTACGTTTCTTTCCTTTTATTTGTTCTTAAATCAAGCTGTTAAAAACACGTAGCTCCATTTGCAAGAAATATGTGTTTGTTTGCTAAAAGTTTAACTAAATGAACTGTACACTAAACTAAAACTCTACTCTACTAAATTAACTGTACAACGTTTTATTGTGAGTTTCACATAGTGTGTTATTAATTATAATTGAATAGCTTTGGAATATTTCCGAGGTAGGTTGTCATTTTCATTAAATTTGAAATTTTTGATATTACCTTTTTGTGATTATACGCTTGATTTTTATGGGAATCTTAATGAGAAACCACTATAATCTAGTGAAATCTAGGAATGACCATTTTAAATGTATTATACAGCTAATCTCTCTATCAATATTCTCTGTATAAAAAGCTATCTTTTGTAATTTAATAATGTATCTTTATTTTGAAATAAAAAAGCTATAATAAAGAAGGTTCAAGTTATCTTTTTTTAAATTTCAACTATTCTCACTTTACATATTTAACATTAAACGTTACTTTCTACTCGTTACTCAGCTTTGCTGCTTGGGAATTAATGCAGATTGATATACCACTTGCATACAATTTCCTTCCCATCGCTACGTGCATACGTTCTTAACAGTGGTGAATTTTGGTGAACCTTCTACTTTAACATTGTTGAATTGACCTTCACAAAAGATTCATTGTAAAGTAACTCTTAAACATACTAATCGTCCTTGAAGATCTTGCTACTACGCTTTACCTCCACATAAAAATTCCTTGTACCTCGTATCGGTACAGCATCGGACATGCCGCTCAACGCACCTGATCGTTCAGGGACGGGAATCCCCCGGCAGGTGATTAAAATGTTTGTACCTGTATCTATCAACTAGCTTCCGCAAGATCTGCAACAACGTTAACTGTCAGGTGCGTTACGCAGTTCAACATATCGAAAATTATACTCCTGTTTCTGTCAGGGAAACGACTGATAACGCCCTCGTCGGTGACATTCGCTTTGTTCCTCGTCCACAGATAACTACTAATGAACACGATGTGATCGTCTTTGTCAAATTTTGAAACAAGCTTTGCTATCTTCCCCAAAATATGATGACTCAAGCAATCGTCCAAACACGTTCCTTGGCATCTACTGTCGAGAGCGAAACAATAGATAGGTCATTGATGTCAACGAGATCTTCTTATCTTATCAGTTTGATATGCTTACCTGGAATCATATCTTGCAAATGTTGGCTCAAGTTTTGTTGTGATGTATATATATGTCGTTGTCGGACGACCGAACATCATACGCAACAGAGTCGGAGGAGTCAACCAACATGCAACGCTTTCTAATTTTCGCGGCTTTGATCGCCGCAGCGAGCGCACAGGTAAAAGTTAACAATCGATGGCTAAATAGGAAGGTCGTTTGTTTCATCCCAGACATTTTATTATATTTTAATCTGGCCACAGCTCTGCAAGAACACCGGAGATCTGGTGCCAAACCCGATCAACTGCAAGCAGTTCTTCATGTGCCGTACCGGGCGCACCATTCTATTCACCTGCCCGGACAACACGCTGTTCAACCCGCGCACGCTGGCCTGTGACTCCACCAACAAGGTACGCTGCGAGCCCGGCGATATCCCGACGAGCATTCTGACCTCCTCGCTCAAGGCGCTCCCGGCGAACATCGAGCACACCGTGACGGCGTGCATCAACCAGCCCGTCGCGACCCTGCTGGCCAACACTGCCGACTGTAGCCGCTTCTACCAGTGCTCGATTACGGGCGCCATCAACTTCCAGTGTCCCGCTGGCACTCTGTTCGATGCTTACCGCAAGATGTGCGTAGAGCGTGATGTGGCCATCTGTGGAACGGTTGGCATGCCAAACCCACCCCTAGTGCCTTCGGTACCGATC
>AXCO02008986.1:0-12836 GCA_000473525.2 Anopheles melas
GCTGCTGCTGCTGCTGCTGTTGATAGCTACCGTTCTGCGAGTACCCTTGATCGATGTTAGTTTCCTGCTGGTAGTTGCCATCGTCCGTTTGACGCCCGTACTCAAGATGGTTCTTGTACTCCTCGCCCACCATCTGCTGATCGTGCATCGTGTACGTCTGATACTCCTTCGTCGGTGGATCGCCCATCAGCACGTTCGCCTCGTTCTCGAAGTGCTTAAAGTCGTAGATGTTGCGCAGGTAGTACATCACCGGTGCGTACAGCAGGTTCGAGAACGCGATCAGGAAGTTGAGTGCGGTGAAGCCGATCGCTTCCACCACGCCGCCCGCAATGATCGGCCCGACGGCGTACGCCAGCGAGTACGAGATGTCGGCGATCGCGTAGATGCTGCCGTACACCGACACGTACCGTATGTCCACCAGGTAGCCGAGCGTTGGCAGCAGCGCCGTATCGATCAGCGCAATGCCGAAGCAGATGCCACAGATCGGTATCATCAGCATGATGTAGGACGAGCTGAACGGGATGATGAAGCAGCAGAGCCCCTCGAGGGCGAGCCCGCCGGCCGCCATCAGCCACTGCTTGTCCGGGTACTGGGCCGCCATCTTGACCGTGATGATCACGCCAAACACGTGCGGGAAGAAGGCGGGCAGCCACACCATACCAATCTTCCAGTTGTCCGTCGTCAGGTTGTCCTCCATCCAGAGCGATATCGTCGGCTCCAGGAAGGCGAGCGCCACGTTCGACATCATGAGCGCGCCGGCACAGACGGCAATGTACGGGTCCATCAGCAGGCGCCAGATCGGCACGGACGGGGCTCTCACCTCCTGCCGGTCGGCCAGCTGCTCCTTGATCGGTTTCATCACGAGCAGCAGCATAAACCCGTCGATCAGCGATATCAGTGCCAGGATGACGAACGGCACCTCCTTGCCGGCGAACTGGTACAGGGCGCCACCGAACGGGGGCGCCACCAGGCAGCCGAAGCTGATGAACGCCAGCGCAATGCCGAGCGCCTTCGTACGCTCCGCTTCCTCCGTGAACCGATCGGCAATCATGGCCAGCCCGGACGTGTCGGCAAAGGCGGACCCGACGCCCTGCAACGAGCGGGCAAAGAACAGCATGCTGTAGCTGCGCCCGCACGCAAACACCATCGTGGACAGGAACATGATGATCAGCCCCACCATCATCGGCAGATCGTAGCCGATCCGATCGATCAGCGCACCGGAGAACGGGTTCACCATCAGCTGCACGATCGCTTTCGAGGCGAACAGTATGCCGGTGGCCGAATCCTGCCCGTGGTGCGAATGGGTGTGCGGGGTGAAAACGGTGGTCGGCGCACTCATGTTGTACGGTTCCTCCGGGCCCCAGGTGCCGATGTAGCGCAGGTAGTCCGGTATGATCGGCACGATCACCATGTACAGCATGTTGTCCAGCAGCAGCGCGATCGAGACGATGACGAGAATCAGCTTGCGCTGCGACTGCGGTTCTTTCACCTTCGTCCAGAAGATCTCCTTCACCTCGCTCGGCTCGAGATTAATAATCGGTAGCGGTGCCATCCTGTGTTGCGGTGCTTTGCTGCGCTTCCCCCTTCTTTTGCGGTGTTGGCTACTACTGTATTGGAGATCTTGGACTCCGTATATCTCTACTCCGAACTTCTGGGCGTATGATGATGATCCTTACCCGGTAGATCCACCTGTTATCCTTTACTATGTAGAGAAGGGTATGTGTTCGAGTGTTTAGGCACTGCTGCTGCTGCTGCTGATTGTGATCGATGTCAGCCTCAAACGTACACCTCTGGTTTGGTCGGGCTGCTGCTGATGCTGCTGCTTCTGTTGATCACACACCTGCTGGAGCATGTCGTGTGTGATGCGCTGTGTGTGTGTCCGAGTCTGTGTACCAGCGTGTGTTCTAGTCAGTGGCCCGTATGTAGATCACAACCGACGCGATGGGGTACGCATCTTCTCTCTACATCTCTTGCAATAATGGGGGGTTTGGGGGGGCGCTTCTTCGACTTCCGCTTAACGTACACAGAACAGACTTTGCGCTTTGCGGCGGTGGCTTACGTCGCAGGGGGTATACAGTCGTTGTCCAAGGGGTGGCGGCAACCTTGAGAACACAGAAACAATATTTTAATCGTTTTGCTTTGGTGGTTCGATTTAACTTGGCAGTTTTGCGAGGTTGTTGGAGTAAGGAATTGTCCGGCTTTGCCACTGGACTTTGGATGTGCGCCAAAGGAATGCGGACAAGATGGAACTGAACATAAGAGCAAGGAGGTATTAACTGTGTAGGTATTTGAGCGGTACCGTGTTTGTTTAGTTTTTAAATAAGGCATATGGTTTAGGTGGCAATGTCCCCGAGACGGGACACACGCACCGGGGCAAAGGTCAATCGCAATAGCGTTTTTTGTTTGTTTTGTTCAATCACTTTTAATGCAACTGCAGCAATTTAACGAAAGAATCGAACGAACAAAAAAAACAAAAAATCCCACAAACAATACAACGAAATCGGTTTGGATAATTGTTTTAGGAAACGGAAGCAGAACCAAAAGTTGGGAAAACGAAAAAAAAACAAAACAAAACAAAACACAAAAGACAACGGAAACAAATCAACAACCAACGGCAAAGCAAGTGAATGCTTCGTACCATCTCTGTTCAGTTTCGACGACCGCTTGAAGGTTGCCATCGGAGGTATAATGTACGCGCGTATTTAAATTATGAACTCGAGCTTGTTCGGAGCTTGTTTGTTGCGATCGATTTGCCACACAAGCGGTACCACACATACAGCGCGGTCGGTTTCGTTTATCGCTCTGTTTCATTTCATTTCATTTCATTTGCTTTTTCGTTTTTTTTTTTTTTTTGTGTTTCGATCGAAAATGTTGTTTCTGTGCTGTTCAAGGATGCGCCACGCAGCAAAGATCTTGCGGAAGTTGTTCCCAGGCTCTGGTTAAACATCTCTAAGCTTCTGCTTGCGTTTAGCCGGTATATTGGATGTCGCGTCTGTGTCTGTTTGTGCCGTATGGCCGACGTGCGCTGAGGGGAGAGTGGGGGGTTGGGGAGCACACCGCTAATGGGTTCACTAATGAAATTACTCTGAATTTTGAAGGAACTACTACTCAGGGGCCCACCGCCAACGATGGGAGGCAGGCCGTAATGGCAATGGCTGACCGGTCGGTTTGGTTTGGGTAATTAGAAGATGTAAGTAATGGTAATGATTTGACAATCAACCCATTACAAGCGAGCGGCTGCGATAGGTCGATCGTTCGGTTGGTCGGTTGGTCGGTTGGTCGGTTGGTCGGTCGATTGGTTCGTTCGGTTGACTGCGGTTCGGTCAGCTACCTCATGTCTGCTAGTGTCGCCACGTCATCGGCCGCGTGTAACCTCAATCGATCGAGAAACATGATGGTTTTTTGTTCAAAGAAGAAACAAACAAACAAAAACAAAACAAATCAAAGGCTAACAAAACGGAGAGGCTTACGCTGCAAATCGTAATACAGCCATTCGGAAGGAGAGAATCGGTACGCCAAAACATGTACGCCCGAAACGATAAACGTCAAGGTAGAGTAATAAACTCAAAACAGGTCGGCACGTGTGTGCTGGAAATACGGGGAAAGAAGATCTACTTTTAATTGCAACCAAATATGATACACAGCTAGAATGGAAAACGAGCAGCAAAAGGGAAGAAATTGCAATGTTCAAAACAAAAGAGAAAAATACTACTGAAAATGCTGATTTTTGGTTGGCATTACGTTTTACGGCTTTAAGAATAACGAAACAACTAGCAAACCCTTTGGCAAAGGACACCGAGACGATAGTCCATAATTAACGTTCGCCACAGCACGACCCCGAATTATTGTTCCACCAGTGTAACCTTACACCGCCAAGACCTCCAAACGAGTCTATAGGCGCTCGGAGTGTCCTTCCTCAATCAACCGATCGTTTGAAAATTGGCCTCTGCCGCTCAGAGACCGCCCGACCGAAGACGCCGGAAACCGTCAAGGTAAACCGATTGGCTTCATTACGCTCCGGCCGTTGGAGAACGGGAGGGGAGGAATGCGTCATTCGTCCACACCCGCATGTGGCCAAATAATTGATTGCCATCAAATATCAGCTCAATCACGAAATCTAATTTGAAATTTCCCCTCATTATTCATTATCTCGGTCCCCTTGGCATGCGCGCCCCGGTGCTAGAGCACTCTGCCGTTCACGGTCCACGGCTGCTTCCGAATCGGAACCATATCAGCGCATCAGCATATAATGATGCAAGCAAAGCCTATCATTGTTTCCGGGTTGGTTTTTTCTGCTTCTCGTGATTTGTTTCCCTTGCCATATTCCGCAACCGCTCTGGAAACTCCGAACGGTTGGTGTTTGAGCACGACAATAAAAAAAAAAGGATACCAAGAGCACAATCCCGAAGGTTATCATCCCGCTGGCGTGAGGGTGAGAGCGATTTTCCAGCATCCCGTTCGACCCTCCCTACGCTAGGACGGGGAGGTTTACCGTTTTTGGCTGATTCCTGGTTAGGATAGTAGCAACAAAATACGCCCAAGCAACGTGCTTCTTGCTATTGACAAAACACACATAATGACTTTATGCCTTTACTGTTGGGCGTCCGCTGCTTGGGCGAGCTTATTCACCCCTGTTTTACTTCGACTTCCATTATTTGCTATATTCTCTGCGGGACGGTGCGAGCAGCAACGAGCAGCGAAAAAAGAAAAAAAAAACAAGGGAATGTCTCTTTGCACCCAGCCGCACAACCTGCCCGGGACGGGGACGATGTTTGCGCGTTTGAAATGTTTGCTTTTTATCTGCTTTGCTGGGGGTTTTCTGCTTTCGTGCTAAGGGGATGATGACAACTTCACCAGGATCAGCCACACAATACTCGTCAAGCAGATGAAAAGTAAACTCGGTCACACTTGTGTACTCCTTGGGGATATTACTGGTACCAGAGTATGCTCTTAAGTTGGGATGACAAAAAGGCGACGATACAAAAAAAAAACAGAAGCTATTGCACTTAAACACAACAAAAATGAAGGTGCCTGTCAGTATGGAGAGTTCTGTAAACTTAAGTCCGTTTTTCCTCTAGAGAATTTGCTCACCAATTCCTGCAATGTTCTAATGATCTCCAAAAGATATGACTGAATTAGGCACCTGTCATACGGTACATGCAAAACCGCTAGTCGCGAAGCCTTATTTCACCATCAATCTGGGTCAAATTCCACAAATTCTGTACATATCCGAAGCTACGGAGGGATACATTAGCACCGGCAGCACGGGATGCTTTCGAACTGAACTTCGAACCTTCGAAAGACGTCCACGATGATGAGGCACAAACCAGGGAATGCAGTGTGGAATGTGGCAAGGAATGTTTTATTCATAGACCCAAACGTGACTAATAATAAAGTTAGCCCAATGCTCGGACCGGATCGGTTAGGGTGAAAGATATTACTTCTAGTTGCAGCATCCGAGAACGAGGGTGAATCCAGAAGCGAAACCCCTCTTTGCTCTCTACCACCACCATCCTAACGGCCAAACGGTCGCTTCCGTTCGGGGGGTTTTCCCTCCCAGATTGCTTAGGCAAACTTCTTTTCACATCTCTATCCCCTTATTCGACATCTTCATTGCCGTCGGCGTCGACGGCCATCGGCAGGGATTCGTAGCGTTACCCTTAGGCTCATTAAATCATTTGCCATGTAACCATCATTGACTACACGGTTCTGGGCAAACAGTAAATTAGCCGTTTTGTTCTTACACTTTTTGTTCTCGCCCGCGTGTCTTACCGTTCCGGTCGCCCAGTGTAGCTGGGGCTCACCCAGTAGACAGTGCGATGATAGCATCGCGGCAAATCTTGCCTGCTCGTGTGCTGAGCAGGCAGTTCTCGATCGATATCGATCGTGGAATTAGTGACGAACGACGCTATCCATGTCGCCCATCCACGATGGGTGGTGGTTCTGGGCGCGTGGGCGAAGGATTACAACACGCTTTGGCGTGACCACTAATCCTCGGTTTCTTGTAGGTGCGAGGTACGGCCATCTTCGGTCGGAGAATGATAGTCGGTGGAGGTGGTCTGATTAATGGGACATTTCAACACCTTACCCTATTTGCTTCTGCAGAGGAATAGAGCGTTACAAACCACAGACAAGCTGTTTTTATTACAAGATACAGAACATTCTTCTCCGTAATAAGACTTCGTTTCTCTATGTTCTTTCCGAACAGGAAAACTTCCGAACAGAATAGCCCAGCTCCAGTCCCAGCTCGACTCGTGGTCATTACAGAAACTGTCTGTGGCAATTGCTACAAGTGGCGCATTATTGGCGCCTGTCCATAATCCTTCCTTTCTGCACCTGCTTGCGGCGCCGGTGTGTGTTTAAACAATGGAACGTTTCCGGTTGTCACCTTCCACACTAAGCAGCTTTTCCTTCGAATCGAAATGAGCAGTACAGTTGTGTTCACGTTTTTTTGTTGCTCAACAATGCCCGCCTCGGTTGCTCAATTGGCGGCTCAATTTTCAGTGTCTCGTTTTTATTTTGTAATCCCCATTGCTAATACCACTACCAACACACCAACACACCTCGACAAACGCAACAGCAAACGCAAACGGCGAGGAAGATGAAGGTGTACTAAAGGTTTAAGTGCACGTTCCCGACCTTCCGACGATGGGTTGCAACGGAGTGTGTATCGAGTTTCTTCCCCCTTTTGCTGGCGGTAGGGTGCAGCTCTTTGATCTCTGACAGTTGATGACGTCCTTCATAGCAGCTCCCTCTCGAGTGTGGCTGGCTGGTACTTCAGATGTTTGATTGTGCTGCCGTGCGCGACTCGTGCTTTCCGCATCGGCCGCAGGGGGGCTTGGCGTAGTATTTGCTCCAGGACCAGAGCGGCAAGAGAGATGGCAAACAAAATGGCATGGCAAACGGGAGCATGGCCACAAGCTGGGCATCGGGAACCGGAAGCGGTTCCGCGGGCAACCGACCAGGGGTAGAGGAGATGCTAGCGAAAATATTTGTTCAGAATTAAACCGCCCATGTTGGGATTGTAGAAGTGGTGGACTGTCTCTCTTTCTCTCTCTCTCTCTCTCTCTCTCTCTCTCTCTCACACACACACCACTCTCGGATTGGTTTTCGGGGGTGCTTTAATCCAATTGAAAGTGGATGGATGCTCGGCTCAACCGTTCCTGGCGAACGTGACCCCCGTTGGAATGGAACAAACGCCAGCAACTGCGTGCCAGGGCGTCTGCTTTCGGAAAGGTGCGCCAACCCTCGCCATTTTTGGAACTGGCCTTCGCGCGCATGCTAGTGTGTAGGGTAGGAATCGGAGCAAAACCGATCGATACGGCTACACGGTTGCGTTCCGTTCCGAGCCCGGAAGGTGGCGGTAACGCTGGACCCAATTAGGATAATGAGCGAGGTACGGAAATAAACCGACACGTTTACGTTAGACCTGCCAGGACGAGCGGAGGTGGGTGCGTCGAAGCAAATGTATATATTTGAGTTTTCCTGCTCTTCCAGCCGTTTCCGTGGTACGGTACGGTAACTTTAAAGCAAAATGTTGTTTCTAGCGTTGAATTTTTGTGTACTGTGCCAAATCTGTAGCTAGTTGTGAAGTCTTTTAAAGCATGAAAATGATGGAAAATACAAAAAAGTGTGCATCCATGTGCGTTACAAACCCGATGGCCCGATGTTGCTGAGCTAGGCATCGCGTGAGAGTTACACCATCTGGCGTGTTCCAGTAAGAAAAATCGATTTTTTTTTGGCAGGTCTTCTACAAACAGCACGAAGATGTGCTATAGAAAAAAGAAACTAGGATGCACACCAGCACTGCCATTTCCCTCCTTACCACCTTAGCGAGAGTGTGCAATTGACCTCGTAAATCTTCGCCCTTCCCGCCTGGAGTGCCTGTAGGCGTTGCTCTTCCTTTTTTTTTGTGTGACATGCTACGAGAACCACTATTCAATGTGGAGGAAAAAAACAAACAAACAAGACTCTTCCTCTTCATCGGCAAACATTCACCTGCGGTAAAAACTGTGAGGAAAAACCAACCCCCAGATCATCTTACAAGTCTTGGGGCCATGACGTTCCCAGTTGTTCCTTGGTTGTGAGATATTCTTTTAGTTCGCTCCAACTCTACGATGCCTCCGTGTGTGGGTCGAATTAATCGAAGGGCTGTCCGCTTCGTGACTGCGTGTGCCAGCGTCATTAAGAAGGTTGAATGAAAAACTAGCCCGCAAGGATCGCTTCACCCGCCTCGTTCGTCCTGGCGTTCTGATGGCGTTGCCCTGCGCGTGTTTGTGCGTGTGTGTTTCGTTTGTTGCGTTACAACATGACGTAAAACATGGCAGCATTGTACTTATTTAGTTCGCTGCAGTGTGTGTCTGTGTGTCTGGGTATTAGAGGCATTAGTTTTGTTCTTTTCTCTTTGTAGAGCTTGGTCGCAGCACAGTTTAACCTTTGATTGCGTACTCGAGTGTTTTTCGAGTGCTTAATGAGCGTGCGTGTGTATGGTTGTGTGTGGGTGAGCATGAGAGAGACAGAGAGAGAGAGAGAGAGAGAGAGAGAGAGGGTTGTAATAATGACGCCACGGTACATTGTCGGTCGTCATTAAGTAGTCACGAGTGAGGTTAAGTGTCCTACACAGCAATTCATCGATTAAGGGTCGTGCAGCGAAATAAGCATGAATGGAAATCGTGTTCATTCTAATAGGATGTTTTTAAAGTCACCCCCTTCGGCAGCGAGGCGTTTGGGAAAGGCGTGTTATGGATAAAACCATTTTTCATGATTGCTGAGAAACTTTCCCCGAAATAAATGTCAACTGCAAAACTTTTGCATTTCCGCCAGCCGGATGTAATTTCTAAGAGGTAAACTATTGACCTTTCTACGGGTTCTGCGGGTTCGTTCTATTTGCTTTGAACAGCAACGCAAGATGTCGTGTGAAGAAGAATTGGTGTTCTTTTGAGGGTGTTAAGATTAATCTTTCTGCTGCCTCGATAAACGAACCAGACGAGAAAACGAGCTCGTCGTTCTTTGCTTCAAATCTCCTCCATGGAAAAGGTACACCGCGGAGAGGTGGAAAAATCGATTGCAATCTTCCGGCAAAAAGGAGCGAACAAACAACACACACACACACACACACACGTACACCCGCCGGGAAGTTGTTGAAGGAAAAATTCAACCAAAACCAAACCCTCCAACACCTACATATCGACCCTACCTAGACAGCGGAGCAGAAAAAAAAAGAAAAGAAAATGCCGTACTCGCCACGGTACCGTCTCTATCATTCAGTCCCCGGAGCGGTTGGTTGCCTTTCGGTCCTGTTTTGAAGGGACCGCGACTGGTTTGTGCTGTGTAGCTTGTTCACCGAACCAAAGAGGGGGAAGAAGTTATGGTTTGTGAATTATTTAACAACATTCGTGTGAATATTTTATGAGCAAAACATAAGGTAAATATGGACGAAATAAGCCCTACCGGCCGAATGGAGCTGAGCGGGTGGGCAAACGGACGGTGTGCCTGAACGAAGCCGCTTTGCCGGCGGGAGAATGAAGCGAGGATGGTTTCTATCCACGCGCGGTGGAAAAATCAACCCTCGTCGTTGGGATGAGAGACTGGTTGGTCTGGAGGCGGAAAAGCTGAAAGGCTCGTATCCTGCGCGTACACCCACTTCTCTGCTCCAGAGGCCAGAGTTGGCCCGGGCTGCCGAATGTCCCGGTAATCTCCCCCGGGGGTACGTTTTCCAATTCAAGTGCGCCCGGAATGTATAAAATTGTAATACAATTTCCATCTGCAATTGTGACTGACACGGCTCACGTAAAGAGGGGCTCGCCGTCAGCGTCGGGTCGTGTCAGAAACTGTAGCGAACGGTTTGTTGCTCGGTCGCAACACGAGCGACGATTATTGCTGCCTACGAGATAGAGCAAGAGAAAGAGATAGCTAACGCAGGAAAAAAAGGGAGAACTGGGTTGGTGGTGGTGGTGGCGGGAGGAGTTCTAATTTTCTTTCTTTCCATTCATTTCAACCCTCCAGGTTCTAGAACGCGGCTGAATTGCTGAAGGGCTCGTCCGAATGCGAACTAGTGCAACCGCGCTCACATAGGTGAACAGAAAGGGCAAGCAGTTCAGTGATGTGAGGAAAATTGATAAATTTCCTGTAGTACAATGCGGAGGAAATTGTGAAACGATATTTCACTTCTCGGAAGGCAAATTCGGCTTTGCTTTGAGGATTCCAGTAAATGTGAAGTGTGTGTGTGTGTGTGTGTGTTTTTGTAAATTGAAAATTTAAGTTGATTTGTGAAGAAATAGCTTTTTTGAATTCCCAAACATTATGAAATTATACCTGGTTGACATTGCAGAGGAATTGTATTAATTTCAAAGCACTATTTCGTATCAGTATCAAATGTTAGTCAATGTTAAATTTAAAGAAAATTACATAAAACGAATAAAAAGTACGCCACTTTAGAATAATATTTATGATATCAACATTCAAAATCTCACAGCAAAAAACCAACACAGGCAAGAAGGCATCAGTTTTGGACAGAAAAAAATTAAAAAGTAACAAGCAAAGTTCATCAAAACGTTGCTAATGGAAAACATTCATCCTGGCCCGGGCAGGATGATTGCTCCAAACACCGAGCAAATAAATCGACTGTCCCTACTGACCTTCCGTTCATTGCGGGAATCCCCAATAACATCATATACCATGAGAGGAAGGTGTGATGTTGAAAGAAAAATGATATCATTATCGAACGCCCAATTTAGACATCGCGCCGTTGCGGGTTCGTCGCTTGTTTAAAATTGGACCTTCCTTGCCGATTTTAGCAAACGAGCCTCTCCCAATCCATTATCTTTTGCCCTGTGTTAGAGAATTATGATTTGTTGCTGTTGCGGATCGGTATCATCTGATAATGGTGTCATGGGTCGAGGGATAAATTCGCCTCCAAAAGACACTATACGTGATGCCGTACAGCAAATTCAAACCATTATCGAACGGGTAGGCGGCGCAGCTGGGTGTCACAGCATCTGGTAAAGTTTCCACACTTTCCACACCGTTTGCAACACTTAGCAGTGTTGTATCGATCGCGCTGGTGCGGCGAGACCTCACATACAAACCGCACACACACAGCCACAGGATAACATACACAAACCCACACACACACACACACACACACACATACATATATATCAAACTTTGGGGTAGGAAGCAGTTGAGTAAGCAGTTGTAAAATATCCCCAGTTGTTTAGATAAGGCATCCGGTTGATACAATCACAATAACACCACAGCGTGTGTGTTGGTGACAAAAGGAAGAAGCTGCCCAAATCCCAACCAAACTAAATAAAAAAAATCCCATCCCTTCTCGCGGTTTGCACGGACGTTTATAAGGGTGGTAGGATGGCAGGACCGAAGGAAACCATTGCCCAAGTGGTAATGGCAGTTGGATAAAGGTTTGTATCGGGCATTGTCTACAAGCTCGGGGTTTCCCTCGTCTTTGCTGGCGAAGACACGAACACGAGCGGGCCGTGCGGGCGTGCTAGCGGGTGTGATAAACGCAGGACGAATTGTGATGTCAAAACAAAGTATAATAAAGGAATTATAATGATGAAATATCGCCTCCCACCGTGCCCGTTTCATTGTCTTTTAGTGCTGCTGTTGCTGCTGCCCTGCAACTTAAATGCCGCACCGTGGCCCATGGTAACGCCGGTGTTCTGTGCGAGCACAAAAGTTGTCCTCCGTGCGTTGTAATGGCGGGGGGAGTTTTCCCTGCGTAAAGGGGAGCGGCACAAAATGAGTTTTTCCCCGAGGGTGCCCCGAGATGCGCATTTCGTCCCGGGGTTTTTATTCGCTAGGATTTAAAATAACAACAGCGATAAAACCGAAGAGAGAGAGAGAGAGAGAGAGAGAGAGAGAGAGAGAGAGAGAGAGAGAGAGAGAGAGAGTGGTAGACTGGAAGGCTGAATCCCTGTTTCTTGGCGCTACTAACGCGAGGGAAAACAGGGCGATTGGCCCTAATCATTGTCACTGGTACGGAAGGTGGTGGCGGTATTGGTGGGTGTGTTTGCATACCGTTTCAAGCGCGCTGTCGCTGAAATTGAGTTAAGCCAGCGAGACGAAAGCCGGAACGTAATGCTGTAGCAAGCTGGAAGTTGTTTTCGTGTTCGTTGTTCTTTAGGGGGAGATTTTCGTTTTTGAGAGTGTTGCGTGCATGTCGGGGATTCGATCACGGTGCAGCTTAAGCAGTTGCGGTCGTGTTTGGATTTTACATTCGTTATGGTACATTATCGCTTTGATAGGGAGCAAAAATTGAATGTCGGATTGTTCGGGAACAACCAACCAATCCAATTGAAGTGACTATGGTTGGTTAGGATTACAGCACTTGGCCTTTAGCATATTCACCTGTTAGATGTTAGATGTAAATACCATTAAAAATAAGCAAATGATCTTTCTTAAAACCGAAAATAAAATATTGAAATATCTGCAACTTTCATATTTTATAAACGAGGCAAACAAAATAGATCAAACTATGGCCATACATAAATGGACTCTGCACATTTTAGTTGAAATTTTGGAAAATATGCATAGAACGGGATTGAAACAAAGTATACGAGTTAAGCAATTTTCTAATTCAAAATAGTGTTTAGAAAAAAAAAATTAACGCGTTTTTGCATAATTTCACGTTTTGCCAAAAATAAGTATTCTGCCTTGAATTAAAAATAAGTATTTGGGGTGGTACAGTCGTTAACTCGAACGACTCAATAACAAGCCCGCCATGTGTTCAAGCCCCGTTAAATGGACCGTCCACCCGTAGCAAAGATTGACTATTATTCGGCTGCGTGGTAATGAATTAAGGCTGGTATTCAGCC
>AXCO02008987.1:0-12813 GCA_000473525.2 Anopheles melas
TGATTTCCTTTCTGTTCTGTGTTCCCTTCTCCTCCACTTTCCACGTAAGCAAAAATCGAGCAGCTCCACGCTTTGCTGAAGATGTGCCGGGATAGCACGAACTGGCTATTGGAAGTGGGTATGTGTGTATGTCTATGTGTGTCCGCGTGTAAATTAGTGTAAAAAGAAGGGTAGAATCCCCCCCCCCCCCCACCCTCCCGGTAACCATAAGAACACTTCTTCTGGCTAGCTTCTGCGCGACTTTACAGTAACAGTGTGTTTGCGTGCCTGGGATCGGGAATAATGGGGGGACGGAATGCGCGGGCCTGACGGGCTGACGGCGTCAGCTCTCCACTGATGATGCTCCGTGATTTTTGCCGTAAGCCTGCTAGCGTTATATTTTGTGTGGTTCGTTCTTTCGTATTTCGTGCTCCGTTCACCCGTCCGCCTGCGATGACTTTGCAGCAGTCTCGACGGCGAATATAGAAAAGTTCTTACACAAACAGGCGTGCTTTGTTGCTCGCTTCAGTACATTATGTGATGGAATAGAAGTTAGGTTCATTCATAATAGTACAAGTTGTTCTAGGTTCAAGAATTTACTGATGTTTTTTTTTCTGATGTTACGTTAGGTGTTATGTTAAGAGCTTACGTTACATGTCCCAGAATCATGGTTGCGTGTGGGACAGTGCTTGAATTTGAAATAAATTTACCCCTCTCATATATAGAGACATTACTCATAAGAAATAATACACTCTCAACACCTACCTGTTCGCCAGACACAGCATTAAATTATAACAATTCTTCCTAACATCAAGCGCTCAAGGAGTTCGTCGCTGCAGCTTTCCTGTCCATCATCGTTGATCGAATTATTCGGCTTACTGTCACGCGTTTGTCACACGACCCCACGTCACTAGTCCATTTCACTCCTTCAGAACGGCCGAGCTCGGAGCTGTCCCCCACCCATCAACCCCTTCCCCACGGACGGATGACGCATAGCTTCTGGAAATGAAATTAGAAAGTTAACCAAGCCGAATCGTCCGAAAAGCTATTATCTTCCCACAAAAAAAATATAAATAAAAGCCCCACTTGAGGAACACCAAAGAAGGAACGTGCAGACGGTCCGTAAAACGAAAGAATTAAGGAGTGAAGCAGAGTGAAAAAGAGAACGAGAAGAAGAAACCGAACGCTAGAAAACTGTGTTGCTCAAAACATTCTTATACTCCGGTTGCCCGGTTGCCCGAGAACCTTTGCCGAACCGAACGATCGAAGAGCGGGGGGTTCGTCGCCGTCGTACGCATTCAAGTTTTTTAGTGTTCGTATTCAGCAAACGGGCTTCCCAGCCCCGGGGTCCCGGTGGCCGGCGGTTTGTCCCACATTTCCAATCGTACGCATCCAGGAAGGAGGAGAAAGCGGGGGCGGTGTTGATTAAAATTCTAAAAATAACGTCCGGCACAGATCGGGCAAGAACGCAAGCCAACCGAGCCAACCGAATAAAAGGGAGAAGAAAAAAAGGCCATCGCTTATGTTTCGGGTAGGTGGGGGGGGGGGGAGAGAATGCACGAAAATGACAGTTCTTGGGCGGCATGTGTGTGTGTGTGTGTGTGTGTGTGTGTGTGTGTGTGTGTGTGTGTGCGTACTAGGAGTTCTTTGGGAGGTGGCCTAAAAAATAAGGGGGTTCGTCGCTTGAATGGGGTAGGAGGGCTAGCGCTAAACGCGGTCCACGCATGCGCTTACACTGCGCTTGGGGATTCTACGCACGTCGGCTCGATTGTTGTGCGATTGTCCTTCCCTCCATCCACTACTCCACCCACCCCTCGAGAGACCCTTTTTTGGGGGAGTGCGTATTGCGCAACTACCGGTGTAGAAATCGCAGGTCCCGCAAATGGAGCAGGGGCTCTTTTGCGTCTTGCTGGGGGCCTCGACTCTCAACGCATTGCTTACGCTCATCATCATTACCATCGCCATCAAAGTCAGGCGTCAGCGTGGCCACGTCTTGGCGGTGCTGTTCATCGTCGCCGAAGCTGAACAGCATAATTGGCGCGCGCGTTCTAAAGCCTCTGGAGGGCGCAGCATGTCACATGTGGCATGTGCCATTGGTTAGAATCAAACTCTTGTGGTTCTGGATTATACCGTTTCGAGGTACAACTTCCACATCATTTATTGTAGAAGTTGAGCTGGTGCTATCCACGAAGGCTTAGCTGGCTTATCTCGCTTACACTACAAACACTACAAAGTGCCGATCCCGGCGATCTATTAGGAAGGGATTCGTTATTCGGAGTGAGTTGAGATCGCACAAAACAATTCGGTTGGCTCCAGAAAACAACCGAGACATCGTCATCGCCATCTAGCTTTCGATGTGTTACATCTTGCCTGTCGAATAGCGTAAACGTGTGCTTAACAAATCAGGATTTTGCGGACAGGAGGAGCTAACAGCAGGAACTCAATTAGATTACATGCAACTGAAAAATAGAAACAGTAAAAGGAACAAAGAGCAACACATATGATCCTTGGGAAGTATGGACAGTCTTTTTTTTTATCTGACAAGTCAATTCAAAAAGATCCAATCAATAGAAAAAGGGATTTACAAAAAAATCATAAATTACTATACGAAACATCTTCTCAGAAATGTGGCAACGGAGAAACCAATATTTTTCAGGCATTTCGTTCGATTAAAGATAGAATTATAAACTTCAACGAAAAAAAAAAAAAATAGGAGGAATACTCATCTCTTTTGACATGGAAAAGGCATTTGATCGAGTCGACCACACATATTTGTACAAAACCTTGACGGCAATTGGATTTAAAGAAAACTTTATAACGCTCATCAAAAAACTTTACACAGTATCTACTTCAAGATTGTACATAAATGGATCCCTCCAAGGAAAACTTCATATAAAAAGATCAGTAAGGCAAGGAGACCCCCTGGCAATGCATTTATTTACCTAATATATACTCCCGCTTCTATGAAAATTGGAAAACATATGCAACAGTCAGAATGATTTAGTCAACTGCTATGCAGATGACATTTCTACTATCACAACGGATTTTAATAAAATATTTAACATAGAAAAAAGCATTCGAGGAATACGAAGCTGAGTCAGAAGCAAAGCTTAACACGACCCAATCCCTTGCAATGAACATAGGAGTAGTCAATAATCACAATAGAATCAATACAGAATGGTTTGAAAACAGAGAAAAAATCAAAATCTTAGGGATTCTATTCACAAACTCATTTCGTTTGACGATGAAATTGCATTGGGAAGCAACAGCACATAAGTTGGCTCAATTAGTAAGACAGCACAAAATGAGGGAGCTCAACATCCAGCAACGGGGGCATACTAGCCAACACTTTCCTAACATCGAAATTGTGGTACATTGGATCAGTTATGACAATAAGCAAATACCTTATTGGAATATACCTTATTGGAATATTCATATGGTCAAATGGAGGGCCCAGAGTAAAAATGCAACAACTTGCTTTAAACAAAGACAAGGGAGGTCTTAACTTGCTAATACCAGAACTCAAACTTGGAACATTATTGATCAACCGACACCTTGTTGAAAAACAACACATGCCATTTACATGAAGATTCTTCAACCAAACATCCACCTAACAATAAAGATCTTCCATCATTCTATCCCTGTTTAGTGCCAATAAGAACTGAACTAGCCTGTTTAAATAATAGATATAAAAATAATCCTTCAGCAAAAGAGATTTACAAAAAAAGTAATAGATTCGCTTCCTATACCACATATTCAATCCAAAACACCATCACTGGAATGGAACACAAGATATGGCGTAATGTTAATAATAACAAAATAAATTCAACACAACGAAGCTACTAATATCTTTTGGTTAATGCAAAAAAATAGTGACATAAGAAATTTAATTTAAATTCGGAATGAAAACAAACCCGAACTGTGAGAAATGTAGAATTATCGAAGATCTCGATTTAAAGAATGTAAGATGATTTAAAACATATGGATATTGTTTACACAAATAGTCAAGGACGAATTGCACATTACACCAAAATTTCATGAGCTCATAAAACAAGGTATGAATAATATGGACAAAGTAAAAAAGAGCTAAAATAATTTCATATTTATTTATAAAGAGAATTTCACCAATGGCATGGGCAAAACCCAGTTGAAAAAAAACTGTTCTTTGTTTTATAAAAAAATACGTCGGTTGTATGTAGTTGAACTGAAATGCTCATTTAACAGTCGACAGGGTTTATACATCATCGGAAGGATATATTTTTTCTCCTGCGATCCGCACATGAAAAAATGGGGTTTTTTTTTAATGGAAAAATGATCCATGAAAAAGAGCACAAACTCAATAGCTGCTAGGCAATTGAAGACAGAGTGTACTAAGAAATCATAGCATATCATATCATACATGCAAGGTTCATCGTTATGTCGTATCGACGTTAATAGTGATATGACCCGCCAAGACGATATTTTTTCTTTCACAAATGTCTTGAATCTTGCAAAAGTTGCTCATCTCTGCTGCAAGAAGTTGGATGCCATCAAAGACTAAGACCGTGTGCGACAACCTTTACCAACACAGTTCAACACATTCCGGCGCAGTGCCTTCAAATCGCAAGCTTGTACAAATTGTTTGATTTAAAAAAATTTGTCACCAAACGCATTCTGTCGGGTTTGTTGCAAACGGTAGGTACACCCCCGAAATAAAACCCATTTTCGAGGTAAACCCTTTTTTTTGGCTGTTGTTCGCAAAATCGATTTGTACGGTACGGTTCTTTGCAATAAATGTTGGCCGTACACTCACCCGCAACGTTTTGCTTCGCCCTGTTGTTTGCTATGCACGGCCACAACGACGATGGCCACAAAACAACATACCGAACACCATTTACAGCTTCTTGTTTTATGACAGTGAACGGTTGAAAGTGTTTTGCCGAAGTACAAAAAAAAACCCCCATTATAACCCCCTTCTCTCGTGGCGGGAGCTTTTTACACACAGGCAGGGTACACGGCTAGCAGGTTTTTCGAGAATGTACACAACCGTTCCCGGTTTAGGTCCTTTTGCAGGCCCCGAAAGGGATAAAGGGGACATACGCATACGCACACACGAGCACCGATTGATTATCACCAATTTAGGCACCGTTGTTGTGCCGCTCCCTACCCGAAGAACCGTTCCGGGGGTGGTGTTCAGGGGTGTTTTGTTTTGCTTTGATATTTGCTAGCTAAACACAAGGTCTTGTTGATTGATTGTTTTATGGCACACCGAAGGGCCGGGAAGCACAGGTAGATGCGGTGCCCTTTCTGCCTGCCAAAAAAAAAAAATGTTGCCATTTTCTTAATGGAACAGACCAATGGAAAGGATGGCCCCGGGGTAGCTTTCGAGGCTGTGAACGAAACCGATCCAGGCAGGACACTCCGACAGCCGAGGAAGGATAAAGGCGTGAGGGCGCGATGCGCAGTTGGCGAATCTCAATGGTGCGGCCTGCAACGGTTTACCCCCGTCAGCTACGCCGCTCGATTGTGGAGGACACTTTATTACGTCAGCCGGGGGCGGTTTGTTGATGGGATGGGATTTTTAAAAATTAATTTCAACCCGTCTCTGCGAAGAAGGTTGGGCGGCCCGTTATCGATTTGTGGCCCCTTTTTATGGATCTCAATGCCTGCCTACCCGTCCGGTAGCAGTTCGGATTACTATGAGCTTGAGCGGCTGCCTCTCTCTCTCTCTGGTCCTTCGAGCCGGAATCGAGACGACAACAGGAACGCAAGACACGAACCCGATCAAAACGCGCGCTCGCGCGCCTAACGGAAGCGCGGCTGTTTCTCCTCATCGTGCCTCACATCCGGTGGCTGATGCGTGTGTATGTGTGTATGTTCTTTTATGCACGGCAATTACTACTATCCCCTCATCCCACCCTCTTTTGCTCAATTTCCTTGTTTTCTTGTTTCTTCTGGCTGCTGCATGGCGAATCTGCGCGTTCTTAGCGCGTTAAAGCCGACAGATTCTTCCACTGCTTGCTGCTGCTTCTGTCGATCCGTTCCGTGGCCTGTTGCCATAAGCTTCTTGGGGGTTTTGCCCGATGTAACAGCTGGAGTAGAGGCGCGCAAAACGGGCCGGAGGGCAGGGTGGGGGGGATAAAAATAGAAGCGAAAAGGCAGAGAGAGAACACACGACGTGGAGGAAAAATCAATCAAAAACCCATCGCCTTAGCTCATACTTCCGAAAAAAGGGGTAGTAGTGTTGTATTTTTTTTTTGTTTGGGAGGATCTTAAACTTTTCTTATTTATCACTTTTCAATCCCGCTTCATCTTTCTGTTCTGGGGAGGTTTTTTTCTTTCTTCTCTTCGTTCTATTCCCTTCGCTCGTGTTGGCCGCTTCGTGAAATTCTTCACCGATTTTCATCTACTGCGGCTAGAATTTCATACCCAGCGGAAAGCTGCTACGTCACAGCGGTTGAATTAAAGGTGCAAATTAATTTTCAACCCAGCAAGCACGCAACAACAGGCAATGAAGGGGTTTTCGGGCGAAGCAGAGTGAGAGAGAGAGAGAGAGAGAGAGAGAGAGAGAGCGCGCACACACGCTCAAGAATGGAGGTTCATTTAAAACGAAAAAGGTTAGTTAATTGTTGCACGTAAGTTTATCATATTTTCCCACCGAGCGTGGCGAAGCCTTTCCCGGAGCGCAGAGTTTTGATCGATGTAGAAGTTTTGCACCACACGTTGCAGAGGCAGGGGACAGGGAAGCAAGAGTGCTAAGAAAATTCTAGCCCGCCGCTGGTGCTGCAATTCAATCCCATCCGCTTCGTGGGGCTGTGCTGGGGGTGAGAAGATGACGAAGAGCCCACAAACACACCAAAAAAAGAAAGCAAATGAGAGATGGAAAGAAAAGGTTAGCTTGAATTTCACACACAAGCGTAAGAGTGTAATAAAAGCGCGATGGTACCGTTAGGAAAAACACCAGCACAAGTTGATTGCAACAAGCCGTGGGGTTCGGCCGAACAGGGGTAGGGCAGTGCAGAAGAGCAGGGGGTAAAAGCCACACAAGACAAGACGTACAAGTGTTGGAAAATTTGGAAAAACACGATGGTAGCTTTGCTTCGTTTTTGTTTTGTTTTTTTTTTTTTTTGCTGCTGCTTCGTGGATGAAGATGACCGTTTGGGCGTTTGTTTTGATTCGAAAAACGAAATCAGCATATTATGGGTACCGTTGCTTGTGCTAGGCAGCAACTAACTCAGAATAACCAATTGCAACTGTCGACAAACGAAAGCGAAAATGCTCGACTACATTTAGTTCAAACAAAAGACTTCAGACGCTGGCTGCCATAAGCGAGGAACCCATATTTTCCATTAGTCGTACACGATTTGTTTTCGTTTTCTGTTATAATTTCCTTTCTTGTATGTTTCCTACACAAGGAAACAATAATTAACGCGAAACAAACCAACTCAACTGTCGACGAAAGAAAACGAATGTCAAAATACTTTAATACCTTCAATAGAAACGAAAGACTTGCTGTGTTCGGAATAAGCGACGAACCCATATCTTTGATTAGTATTCATATTCGATTTTTATTTAAGTTTACTCCTTCAAATAGTATGTTTCCTTTCTAGTATGTTTCCTACACAAGGAAACAATAACTATCGCGATACAAACAAACTCAACTGTCGAGGAACGAAAACGAATGTCAAAATACTTTAATACCTTCAATAGAAACGAAAGACTTGCTGTGCTCGGGATAAGCGACGAACCCATATCTTTGATTAGTATTCATATTCGATTTTTATCGTGTACTACTTGTACTCACCTTCATGGAAGTAAGCAATATGCGCTACTAAGCGTATTTACTATTTGTTATAGTAAATAGCCACTATATACTATATATACGTATATACTATATAAAAGTAATATCCAGCCAGATAGTACATTCTAGTAGTTAGTCCACGCAACCAAAAGGCCATGTCATTTCACAAAATGGGGCTCGCTTAGGATGAACTACCATCTCCCCCCGGCGCTTCAAAAAGAAAAAAAAGGAATATTTGCTGACGGTGGCAAGCATTCTGCGACGCGTGACTTCCACTGTTTTTGGAGTAGAATTTTTTCCCCCTCCTACCTCATTGTTCGCCTGCTTCCCTTTCTCCCCGCGCATGGTTTAAATTGGCGTGTGCATGCATGTGTGTGTGTGTGTGTGTGTGTGTGTCTGCAAAAGTTTGTTGCTCTGGATTTCCGCTATTTTCTCGTGGAGACCGCGACAAATGGCTGGCCTGGCCGGGTTGGTGGAACAGTAATGGCGCACGCATCCATTAAAAAAACCCTCCTCTCCCCATTTAATGCTATCCTTGCATCCCACCCGCTCCATTTGCTACTAACTTTTGGAGTGTGGATTGAGGGGTGTGTGTGTGTAGTGCACCAGACCACCCGGCAGGGGAGGGTAATATTTGCAAGGAAGGGTTTTCGGCAAACGAACCCGAAATTGGCCGCGCGAATGAAAAGTTCAACAAACTAAAGCGCTGCAAGTGAGCGGTAACGGATGTGGAAAGAGGAAGAAAAAGACGAAAAGGAAGAAGAAGACGAACAGCATGAAGAATAATCAGCATACATACACACGTACGCTTGTGCGCATTTTGTTACTTTGATTGCTTGTTCTGCACGGCTGTGATTGCATGGCAGCATGTGTGAGTATACATGAGTGTGTGTGTACGATTTTTTATTGGTTCATTTTTAGAACTGCGAACGTCAGTTGTGGACGAATTAATTTTATTGGCAGTAATCAGGCAGACCGCAGCCGCGGGGTTCCCGACTCGTGTTCTTTGGCTCAATAAATGGCAAAGAGAAGAAGCGGTGCGCGCGCGTGTGTGTGTGTGACAATGGACTCGGCAGATGCAACGGTGCCAAGGAATAGGGAAGACAGCGGTTTGGTTGAGCGACCCGAGAGATTTAAGACGATGAAAAAAAAACAGAAGGCTTTAGTCACATTTTTATTTTGCATTTTTTACCGTTCTGTGGTAGGTATTTCATTTGTTAAAATATCGGTTTGGTTGATTTGAAGCAATTTTATTTTACTCCTTAAAGTGTAATGTGTATTCGAAGAAAATCTTTTTGTTCTTCTTATCCATGAATTCTTACACTAACATATGCCCAGAAACCGATTAAAACGTTAGCCATCGCGTAATCATCAACTACCTTTAGTTACCTTTAGTAAAAATTTGGTTTGTCGGTTTTAAGCGACGAACCCGAACCTTTAATTGGTCTTTTTTTTGTTGTGTGTTTCATTTTCTCTTCCCTGCCCGATTGATTCATCAATATTTACAAGAAGGAAAACTTATTGAAGATGAAAATGTATTTCTACCTTACCAAACATTTAACCGTTTCCTGGCCCGATCGGCTCGCGACCAGCAGCGAAGCAACAGCGCCCGGTCCGGGGCTGCCCTTTAAAGTTGTACCCTTTGCTACCCATTTACTGTCCCCTCCCCTCGTCCAACACGCCGCCCCCCCCCCTCTCTTGACTGTCCACCACCACTTGCTTTGGCTCACTTAACTCTCTTTCCGGCACCAGCTGGGAACCCCTTTTTGCGGTTCATTTCTTCCCCCGGCCGCCCGCGACAGACGGTCGCGCATTCTCTCGCACACGTTCGCGCAGGAAGTCCGCGCGAGCAGCAACCATACCCCTCCCTCCTTGCCCCATCGGCCAGCTGGCCATACCACTACGCGCGTGTGTGTGTGTGTGTGTATCTATGGATGTGCCAAACTATGTGACGTGGCTTGAAGCGTCGATTTCCTTCGACGGGCGAAGAAAAGAAATGAAAAGAATGAAGCAAAAACCCATCAACAAGAACAACAACAAGCCATTCGCATGGAATGGAAACGAAGCGCACGGAACGGAACCGTTTGTTGTTTCTCAAGGTGGAAGAAATAAGACGGTGCTGAGGAGGAGGAGGAAGAAAGGGGAGGGGGGAGGGGGGAGAGGGGGAAGGAGAGAATGCACGGGGTAGCAAGAACCTTATGGAAGTGAGTCAACGAACTCGCTGGCAGGCGTGTTCGGCCCAATTTGCCCCGAAGAGCGCGGCGAACCCGCGGGGCCGGAACCACTTCGCCACGCCACTTTCGGCCGGGCAACAGATGTCGATGGTACGGTACGGGCTGTTGCACGGCGGCAAGCGAGGAATGTGAGGGGATGGGAGTGCTGGAATGCTTCCGGAGTGTTGAAAGGGACTCACTTCTGCCACCTTCTGCCACATTGCGCGAAAGGATGCGTCCTTCCGTCGATTGCGGCTTCCGGCTGCTTTCCTGCTGCGTAGGAGAATCGTATAGGACAGCGAGCAATGCGCAGGAAAAGCTGTTACCGTTTGACTTTTAAACAATACAAAAAAAAGCGCTCTTTCTTATCTTAGTGATTGCAATGTTTTTTTCTGACTCGATTCTTGGAACGTCGAAGCAATAGAGTGTCATGCACGGTGCCTACCGACACGTCGCACGTGCTTAGCTCACGCCTTTACTAATTGTTGCCTAAAGTATCGTTATTCTTTCGTGTATAACTAGCCACCAATCAAAATTCTACACGCTACAGCCCACTTTGTGTACACTGTTTGAACAAACGACGAACCTTTGCTAATTCTCAGCATTTTGAAAGCTTTCCCCATAAACTACAACAAACACTCTCACTACATGGTGAAGCAAGAGCGATCGTAAACCGCTCTGCAAACCGTGCAGGTATGTGCAATTTTGCAAAGAAAATAAATAATTATAAAAAAACACAACAACCAACCCGTCAGCACCATACGGGCAATAGGCGACGAACCCGTTGAACGCCAATTGAGCCGTGTCGTTCAAAGAAATGGCAATCCTTGTTCTACAGGCTGCTTTACGACGTTTTCGGTACTGGCATATGCAAAAAAAATAGGAACACACACACACACAGAAAGGAAGATAGCAAAAACAAAAGAATTGCAACAGCACCTTCTACCCTCAGCATAACCCGTTGCCGTTCGTCGCCTCGCGGGGGTGCTAACCTAAGGACACTGTTGCTGATTTTGGTTGATCCTTTCGCACTGTCGATGCATGCATGTGTGTGTGTGTGCATCCATATTTTATCATAATTGCTACAGGAAAATCCTTTCCTTAGACCTCGCGTTAACCTTTACTGTTTCTGTGCTGTTGTGTTGTTTTTTTATGACCGAGGGGAGGTGCAATATATGAGCAACAGACTACCCGAGCGGGCGGGTTGAAAGGAACGGCGTGAATCTTGCCGAAAAAAAAAAACCATTCTCTTTACGGTACTCGGGCATAAGGGTTTTTTTTTTGCTGCATTTTTGTTTTTGCGCAGGGTGCATCGTAAAAAGGGTAAAGCAAAGCAGCCAAGCCAATACACGGGGGGTGGGGGGGGGGGCTATACAGTTTCAGCTAGGATCGGTGTGCTGTTTGCTTGATTGTGTCCCTTTTTTTTTTGCTGCTGCCGCTAACGACCTACCGCGCGGGCAAAGGTTTGTGTCCTGGCTGCCCGAAAGGATCACGTTACCATGCACGCTAGCGGGTGCGGGTAGGGCAAGATTTAGAAGCCAGTCGCGACCGCTCACGATAGACGCACACTGCTCTAGAGCTAGAGATTCCATTCAGCAGCTGGCTGGCTAGCCAGTTCGAAGGACAACAATTTTTTGTGGCTGGGTTTTTTCTTTCCTTCTGTGGCGCTGTTTGCGTTCATCTCCAGCGCTGGTGTGTTACGTTACCTTTGGCGCATGGTTCTAGACGTGGCAGACGGTAAATGGCAATGTTTGGGCACCCAGCAACAACAACAAAACACTCTCCTAAAACGGGGTAAAACTTCGCTTGGTCGCACACAGCGCCAGCGGTGGCGTGTGGGGAAGGCAAGAACGCTTTCCTTCGCTGCACAAAATTGATAATAATAATCTAACCAGAGGACGCGCTGTGTCGGCTGGTGGTTGCAAGAGGGGGGGGGGGGGTGGGATGAGGGTGCCAGAGACCGCGAGAGTGCGGTCAATGATTTCCGCGAACCCGCGCCCGGCTAGGGTAGAGAAAAAAAGAGGGGAAGCGAAAGGCAACCGAGCAAGTCATAGTTTTCCACGGTTCGTCATTTCCATCTCGGCGAGCGAGCAGAGTCTCTACCGTGCAAAAGCAGTGTGGCGGGGTATGAGTGGATGGCCGTGTAGCTGAGGTTCGTTTTTCACGGCTCAGGTGCTTCCACGGTACAGTAAATTATTTTATTACGACTTTTTTTCTTCCATCCGCTCCGCACCTCTGCTCCGGGCTCTTCTCACAAATCCAGCCCGGGTGCACGGTGCGAAGAGCAGGCAGGAACGCCACGAAGACGACGATAATGATCACGAAGAGCGCAGAACGCTATTAGAACGCAAATTGGACGGGGGAAAGGGGCGAGGGCGAAAAAGAACGAACCAAGCGCGAGCTCGTCTAGGAATGGGGCGGAAAAGCTAGCGGAAGCGGCAGCGGCCGCTCCGATGTAGTGAGCTCAATTGTTCTTTTGCGTTTATGTTTTTGTTTTTTTTTTTGCTTCTCCCAGACGTCAGCAAGAACTCTTTTTTTGCTGTGTTTTCTTCGCCCAGCAGCAGTAGCTCGCCTCGAAGGAAACCGTGGGGTGAAAACACGAGAAAAAAGTAATCTTCTATCGTTGTCTGTGTATGTGTGTGTGTGTGTGTGTGTGGGGAGATTTTCAGGGAAGGTGGAATCAAATTCTGGCCAGCACACGTTGCTGCTCATCAAGTGAATCTTCCCAGCAGTGGATCTGCATGCGATTAACTACAATTCGGCACTCGGAGAGCTGCTAGGCAGATGAGTGTTGAGTGACCATTTGGCATCGTACTAGTGACCGTACGCATCGATGCGCTT
>AXCO02008988.1:0-13917 GCA_000473525.2 Anopheles melas
CTGCAGAGGATCGTGGCTATTTCGGTCCTTGGCAAAAGTGTCAGGTGCTCAGCTATCGGGAACGGTGCGGTGATATTGGACGCTTCAAACCGGACGGTAAGAACGTGCGGGCCCCCCCCCCCCACCCCCTCGACTACGTAAAGTGAAAGTGAAGCACAAGAGGGAAAGAGAGGAGCATTAGACACTGAAAGATGCGGAGAATACATGAACATGAAGCTTTATTTTACCGTAGGGAACATACATACCATCATGTTTTTGTTTGTAAACGATTTAATTGAATGGGCAACAGATTGCTCCAGCAGTTAATGAGGAAAAGGCGTACAGCGAAACGATCTCTCGTTAAACGCTAAACCCAACCACCGAGCCCGGATGGGTGAACGCCGTTATCAGCCGGTGGGCCCATTTCGGTTGATCGCGCGGCACCATGTGGCCCGCATCGCGCACCAACACTTCCACCAGCCCAAACGCCAGCTTAAAGTAGGCGGCAATTTCCCCGTCAAACTCGAGCGTGCCGCGCGCCACGCCGCGATAGTAGTTGGCCCCGTCGAACTGCAGCATTTGCAGATAGTTGACCATCATCGGGTACGCGCAGATAATGTCGAGCTGGCCGTTGTAGAACATGATGCGATAGTGTTGCAACAGCTCCGCTATCCACGGCGCGACGCTCTCGAACACGTCCTGCTCCAGGTACCGTTCGACCAGGTTCGTTTCGTCCAGATCGTGAAACGGCTGGTCGCCGACGTGCAGAGCGCGTCTCGTTTCGTCGAGATTTAGAAACGCAACCAGCGGCACCGCATCGGACGGGTCCTCGGCCGTGTGCAGATAGTTGTAGTACGTCTCGAAGCCGCTCACGTTGCGGAAGAACGAACCACCGCCGTTCGCATCGCCATCGAGCAGATCGTCCATGATCTCGAACGCGCAGCGATAGTTGCCCTTGGCAATGCAGGCCGCAACCGCTTGCTCGTCCTGCTCGAACCGTTCCAGCGCATTGCCGTCGATCAGTCCGAGCTGGTACAGGTACTCGCCGTAGTTGAGCTGGTTGACCGGATCGCTGTACCCGTTGCCGATCGCCATACCGGCCAGCTTCACCCAGGGGTTCGATGAGTTGCCATTTTTCTGATGAATCGTGTAGCCAAGGGCGGGTACATACTTCCCTGCGTACGATTCGCCGGTAATGTAGAACGGACGGGTTTGCAGGTCGGGGAAAAGCTTCAAAAACTGCACCACAGCCGAGTACAGCTCTTCGCCGATCTGCACCTGGTTGCGGGCGTACCCGGCCTCACTGTCGGTGAAGCTAAAGCCCGTCCCGACCGGATTGTCGATGTACAGCAGATGGTGGTTTTCGTACCAGGAGTGCGGTCGCTCTTGAGCCTGCAGGTCGGCCGTGATACGGAACGGGCCATTCTCCTCGAACAACCCGAACAGGGACGAAGCGCCCGGACCGCCCTGCAGCCAGAGCACGAGCGGTGCCGTGGTGCGGTTCGCTTTCGCCGGGAAGTACCAGAAGTAGAGGTTGGAGTTGAAGCGCTTGTCCACGGTGAGAAAGCCGGCGTACGATTCGAACCCACGGATGCGGCTGTGCACGACCCGTGCCGCCTTTTGACCTTCCGCGATGCGTCCCTGCTCGATGTACGGTGTCAGCAGCAGCGGCTCACCATTGTTGCCTTTGTTTGGTAAAGATGCAAATCGTGCTGTTGCATCACGGGGCCAAAGTTTTTCGTACGGATTGATGAACAATCCGCTGGTGGATGCGATGAGCAAGCTTAACAGAAGAAACAGTTGTCCTTTTTGGGACATTCTAGCTGAAAAAAATACTACTTTTACTGGCAATCTGCGATGCACTGTCTACAAGCCACTGACACAGACTGATACGTTCTTATCGGACAAAGCGAACGATCATCAAATTATGGATGGTGGTAGTTGTGTCGAATCAGTCGACGGGACAGGCTGAACTCTGATTTGTTTACGGGAACAGCGCTAACGAGACGGTGCGATGTTTTATTGATAGTGTTAGTATGATGAAAGTGTTGGTGAATTGGTTCCTAGCGCACTTTGTTGATGAACTTACAGAGGGTTCCAGGCGGATTGTACCTTTGGGTACAATCTTCTAGACTCTTTTCTTCAATAGAGATGTTGAGCCTACTGGCTTCAACTTTCTGGACTCGTAGGGGCAGTACACATACCACTCATTCCCGAATGTTGGGCCGATAGTACTTGATTCTATCTTCACCATTAACATTCACCAAATGCTCTGCACGTAGAACTAAAGCAAAGGAAAAAGAGACACAGGACACTGTAATGTACGGGCGTAACCCTATTCTCCGCTGTGTTTCGGGGTGGGACGCCGGAACACTATGGAACAAATTGGCTAATGATGTTGAACGACTTCGGCTGGTTTCGGCTGTTTTGGTTCTACCGTGTGATCGCGGCCTTTCACACACCACACAATTATAATTGGAAATTAGACGTTCCAATAAGGATGAAATCGTATCCGCATCCACTTCCTAACAATCAGATCATCACTTCCCGTGCGACAGAGTCCAGAAAGTATACCAAAAATCAGAACCCTTTAAAAACCCTTTTTACCGTTAAGAATTGATATCAAAAGTTTATGATGTGGAATTTTATATACTGTATTTTAGCGTGTAAACCAATCCCCCTGATGAATTATTCAATATTTATGAAAAAAGTCTATCTTTCACTTTACCAAATTCAAAAACAACTTTGTCCAAGTTATCAATTTTATTCAGATTTTTGTTTCGTCTTTCTAGTATATGCGAATAGAAGGCTAACAGCTTATCTTTGTATTACCGAGTTTACCTTTACTTTTTGATCTCATGAGTTGTCGGTTATTTCTTATGAATTTGAATCACCAGTTTAAAGAACCAGTGAATTAATTATTTCTTCAGTGTCCAAACCTCTTTCTTTTTGCTTATTTGCTATATTTCCTTGGCCACACTCCTTGCTTTTACTTCTGTGGATATCCATGCACCAGACTATTTTTGTATATAATCAAATGCAATGTCTCAAGGGCAATCAAAAAGTTGCTTCCACTTGTATAAACCGAAGAAGGAAATTTATCCTAATTAGCCATGTATGAACTACAAAGTCAGTCAATTATGTTGTTCATGCTCTAGCCCAGTCTCTGATATACCTGCATAATCATCCATCTAATAAGTTTAAAGATAATTGAAAATGATAACTCTCCAAATATTAAATCTCAATCATGCAGCTAATTTAGTAGAGCAATATTGAACCAAAACTTCCATACGTCTTTCGTCACATCTCTATCAGCCGTCGTGTTCGTGAGCGGACTGCTGGCGGTCGGCGGATGCGCCCTGTTTGGCATCTTCTGCATCCTGAGCATCATCCAGATAGCGATGATATCGTCCCGCGATCGTGTCTGCATGAGCTACAAAGCGCTCGTCCTGCTCAAGCTGGTCGCCACCATACTGGCGGCCGGTCTGTCGATAGCGGCCGCCATCCTGTTCGCACTGCAGACCGATGACTACGCCCGGGGCTACCAGATCACCCGGGGGATCTCTTTCTATCTGCAAATTCTCGTCACCGCACTGTCGCTTGCCCTGCTCGCGCTGGCCGCGTACGATCGCATCCTGACGAACCGGCCCGATGGCGATCCGACGATGCTGTCGAACGCCACTGCCAATGGACGAGGAGGAGCAGGGGCTCGCACCGGGTCAACGTACAACAATCCCGGCTTTCGAGAAACATCACACAATCCAAATGGTAAATGGAAAGAGAAGGCGAATGAAATTAACACAATCTCACACACCTCTTATTACCTCCCAACAGGCATTGCAGTGACGGATTCATCCGGACGGCCGTACTCCTCCGGCATGAACGGTAGCATGCAGTCGGTCAACACCACCGTCACAACCGTCTCGAACGGTTCGACGATCGGGTCCGGGTCGGTGACGAGGACGCCGCTACGATCGAGCCTTAAGAAGCCCCGCCCGCCCAACTCGACCACGGACGGGTTGGGCATCCGCAATCCGGGCTACTCCGGCGGCAATCAGTCGCCACGGATGCAGCGCAACGGTAGCGTTAAGAAGGTGCGCATTCAAACGCACAGCACAGATGTTTAGTGAATGGCTAATTAGTGAGTAAAGATTGTCAATCGTCGAACACGAATAGAGAGAAAGAGAGAGAGAGAGAGGGCGCGCGGGTGAAGACACACACACACACACACGCACACACGCCCAATCGCTCTCGGGTCGCTCTGTTCGCGCACTTTTTCAAACATTCCGTCCAATTGGAAACCACAAGCGTCCAGCTGTAATAAGGTTACAGAGAAAAACAAGGTACTGATTTGTAAATAATAGTATTTATGCGCAATACTGTCGCTGTCGCTATGCCGGCGTGTGCTATCTTCTGAAACGAGAAACAATCCATATTAGCGATAATCGATAATCGGCAGCAACAAATCAATCAATTGGCATCAGCAGCAGCACTATCAAATCGAATTTAAGAGTAAGAGTTTATAAGAGAGAGTGAGAGTGCAAGAATCGTTAGTGTGTCGACAGTCAGAGGCACACGTGTAGTGCACTATTTTCTTGCTTTCCTACCTTAAATTGTGTGGCAGATCGTTCCACGCACATCAGGACCAAGTAACACAAAGGATGCCTTACTTAGGTTGTTCTTATTGGAATGTGAAAGTATTTTAGCAAAGCTCGTTATTTCATATTAGAAATAGGGTAATCACCGCGTATTCTCACGTCCCCATTTTTCTCCACTACCTGTTCGTGTGAAAGTGTTTGCACCCGCTGTTTCGTAGTATCAATGATAGTGTAAAGTATTGGATCCCATTTACCGTCCATGATGTTTGTAACGATCGATACCCGCTAAGCGTAAGAGTACTAGAGTGTACTCTAATTGTGGTACCGGCGCACCTTTCTCACACGCTTGCGCACACGCGCAGCAGCCTTACGTTGGGCCATTTGTTTTAATTCACTAGCTGGTAAGCGTAGTTTTTAACTTTTCTCTTTAAACACACTACACACATATCCTGAGCGTAACAATTATTGTGGTCTTCCAAGTTAATGTAGTATCATCGTTAGAAGCAAACAACACACGTTCCATTACCAACTTGGCAATGCATTCCGTCCCGAGGGAGAAGAGTATTCTCGTTAAATTAGTTAGCATAGTTTTTATTCACTCTCTCTCCTGTGTAGTCACGTTGTTATACACTGTCGTTGTTCTCGATGTTTGGTAGAAGGATTTTGAATCAGTTTAACATTTTTAACAACACCGTCCACTGTGTTTTAATATTAATGGTTTAGGTGTGAGACACCGGTTGCGAGACTGTGCTTTCGCATCGGATCTTATGTCTTAGCCAGGTGTGTACTGTATTCGCTTGTCTTGAGAGCAATAGTTTGCAGCTAATCACGATTCGCTGCTATCGAGAGATGTGGTGGACAGTGGAAAGGATTAAAAAAATACTGATCTAGCAAAATATTAAAATAAAAGACAACGGCAAACACCGGTCAAGAAACAGGCGAAAAGTCGGTAGCAGCAGCACATAGTAATGGTATGTGAAAACTTATCTCACTGCACAAAGTACGAATCCTTCACATAAAATACTTCCTTTTATAGGTTTTCTCTAGAATGAACATCAGATGTGTAAGTGTGTCTAGCAATGAAGCACAGCTTTTTTTATATAAATTAATAAAAACACACAATGTTTATTTGTAATTATCTCTAGCATGCAACGTCAGAAAAGGCAATAACAAACAAGAAAAGGACCACGTGGAAGACAGTAGTGCGTTACTGTGATTCATTCAAAATGATCATTCCATATTCTGTTTTTTTTTAATTCTTCTATTCGGTCTAAGTAAGCTTTTCTCTCGTATTTCCGTTGTGTCGAGTTTTCAGTTGTTTTTTTTTACCGTACCGTGGTGTGTTAGGGCGTATGAAAAAGGAAAGAAGTAAAAACTAAGCGAAAATCTGTAATAAAATTGAAAGCAAAAGATCACAACTAGCTACTCGTAGTAAAGGCCGCGGGGAATCCCCAAAGTTACAATCCAAAAGATGCTGCTTTACTTTGATCGCTGAAAGAAATGTTCAATCGCAACGTGAGGCAACGTCATTCCTGCCTTTGTTACGCTAACGACACGGTGAGTAAATCGTTTATTGCAATTCAAGATTTCCAGTAATTCCCCCTCTTCCTCGTCTGTAAGGCGGTCCACCTGTAGAGAGCTGTTGCTTCTAGGAACTTCAAAAATTAACAAAGAGGAGGGGCAAGGTCGGCGGAAGTTTTATTTTCAACAAAGTTTACTTACGATTCAGCTTTTCGTTCCGTTGCATTTTAAACTTTCCTTATCAAGTGTTGTTTTGTCCACTTTGGAACACCTATCCGGACAGTATCAGGCTCTTGAAGCGAATGAACTGCTATCTGTTCCATGGAATTGTATAATAGTTTCCAATGACTCAAGAAGATATAACAGGACAGTGTATTCTTTGTACCATTGTAGTGGACTTTACTCTTCAAGTGAAGATATAGTTTGAAGGAAACATTGAAATACAAAACATGTTACTTACCCTCATAAGATCATTTTATAACACATGCCATGACAACCTTTAGATAAAAATAAAAATAGAACCGAAAGAGTTTATAGTGCTGTGTAATCGTGAAAGTTCATTACCCTTTTATTTTTCAAGTTCAATTCCTTTTTAAAACGTTCGGAAATTAGATGAATGTAAAAAAACTGTTTTTTCGCCGACACAGCAACGTGAATCCACTCCTCCGACGGACGTTGCTCATATTACATCCGTTCCGATGTTAACTCCGGATGCGTGAGCTTATAGTGTGTGGCCAAGGTTGCCCTTTTCTTGTAAATAGCCGGGCACAATGTACAGATGAAGAAACTCGGAAAGTGTGTTATGTAGTGCCTGTTAGTAAGTCTGACCAGTTCGTTGCAAATCTTGCACCGGCTATGGGTATCTGATACCTGCTCAAACGCTTGATTCATTTGTACGCGCACGCTATGCTTTCCCAGAACAGTAGTCATTGAAATCGGGACAAAGTCATTTCCGACGGACATTTGTCTGTTCCTCATTCCAAACAACGTATTTTTCGACTGTGTGGATGAGACTACCGTATGGCTTGCGCGGCGGTATCCGATCGGTGGAATGCGATTCTGTTGCTCCGATGGTACAGGCCTTGCGAACGTTCGCGAGCTGGAAGGATTGGAAACGCTCGTTTCATTTCGTCCTACAACGAAGTTCGGTGGGGGGACGTAGGGACGTTTGAGCTTTTGATTCGAGGTCCCTGGTTGTTTGGTCGGATCTTCAGGACTGTTTTGCAATGTTGTTTGATCTTGGTCGGAAGTCCCTGGTCGTTCGATGCTCTCCAGAAAACGAGTTGTATCCGTTGGACGGTCATTTCCGACGTACAATTCCATTTCTTCTGTAGCAAAATTCGTTCCTTCCTCGAGAGTGGAAGGTATCTCTCCGCTTTGGTCAACTTGCTGCTGCTGCAAATCCTCCACACAATTCCATTTCTTCTGTAGCAAAATTCGTTCCTTCCTCGAGAGTGGAAGGTATCTCTCCGCTTTGGTCAACTTGCTGCTGCTGCAAATCCTCCACACAATTCCATTTCTTCTGTAGCAAAATTCGTTCCTTCCTCGAGAGTGGAAGGTATCTCTCCGCTTTGGTCAACTTGCTGCTGCTGCAAATCCTCCACACAATTCCATTTCTTCTGTAGCAAAATTCGTTCCTTCCTCGAGAGTGGAAGGTATCTCTCCGCTTTGGTCAACTTGCTGCTGCTGCAAATCCTCCACACAATTCCATTTCTTCTGTAGCAAAATTCGTTCCTTCCTCGAGAGTGGAAGGTATCTCTCCGCTTTGGTCAACTTGCTGCTGCTGCAAATCCTCCACACAATTCCATTTCTTCTGTAGCAAAATTCGTTCCTTCCTCGAGAGTGGAAGGTATCTCTCCGCTTTGGTCAACTTGCTGCTGCTGCAAATCCTCCACACAATTCCATTTCTTCTGTAGCAAAATTCGTTCCTTCCTCGAGAGTGGAAGGTATCTCTCCGCTTTGGTCAACTTGCTGCTGCTGCAAATCCTCCACACAATTCCATTTCTTCTGTAGCAAAATTCGTTCCTTCCTCGAGAGTGGAAGGTATCTCTCCGCTTTGGTCAACTTGCTGCTGCTGCAAATCCTCCACACAATTCCATTTCTTCTGTAGCAAAATTCGTTCCTTCCTCGAGAGTGGAAGGTATCTCTCCGCTTTGGTCAACTTGCTGCTGCTGCAAATCCTCCACACAATTCCATTTCTTCTGTAGCAAAATTCGTTCCTTCCTCGAGAGTGGAAGGTATCTCTCCGCTTTGGTCAACTTGCTGCTGCTGCAAATCCTCCACACAATTCCATTTCTTCTGTAGCAAAATTCGTTCCTTCCTCGAGAGTGGAAGGTATCTCTCCGCTTTGGTCAACTTGCTGCTGCTGCAAATCCTCCACACAATTCCATTTCTTCTGTAGCAAAATTCGTTCCTTCCTCGAGAGTGGAAGGTATCTCTCCGCTTTGGTCAACTTGCTGCTGCTGCAAATCCTCCACACAATTCCATTTCTTCTGTAGCAAAATTCGTTCCTTCCTCGAGAGTGGAAGGTATCTCTCCGCTTTGGTCAACTTGCTGCTGCTGCAAATCCTCCACACCGATGTAACAATTCTCCTGATCATCCATACTATCCCCTAACTGTCCATCCACTTCCGCGACGTTTCCGTAGCGTTAATTTACAACGCCTGGTACGTCTGGTACTACATGAAGAGTTTTGTGTGCATTATCTACACTGTTGCATTCTGGCGTGGGGTAGTTGCTGTTTGTTTCAAGCAACTCACTTATCGATATCTGGACCGTATCATCGTCACCGCTCAAACTTTTCACAAAGTGCACGTGTTTCACTCCGAGCAACCTACGAACCTGGAAGCTCTGCGCCTTCAAGATGAAGACTGGCAAATCATTCATGGGCAAGGTTATCTCGCCATGATATATAAATTTAACCATGTTTCGCATTTCATTTACCTCCACGTTGGGCAAGTGCACGATGGGGTGGGGATGCGGATTTTGGACGAACATATCCTCAAAGTAAGAGCTTCCGGCAGATAGAATAATCTGGTGTGCCTTGATATTTCCTCCACTGCACAACAGGGTTACATCGCACAATTTTTCTTGCGCAAGCAATTTCGGCAACACGGCTGTTAAGCTGGTGCTGTGTTGTGGTTCACAAATTATTGTACATAGTTTGACCATTTTGATTGTTTTCTTAGCACTGTATCAGCAATATGCAAACACGGTCGGGCAAGTTAACATAAAACCAGCGTGAATTTGACTGCAATCATTCCTATACGGAGAATTGGACTTTGCCGACAAGAATGTGACAAGCTGATATCCGCTAGAGAGAGTTATATTAGACATACAGCGCCCTCTGTGCGGTAAATTATTTGGTGCTGCAAAATTGAACAACGTTTGCTTGAAAACAAGAAAAGAAAATATTTTTTGCATGTGTTAAATTGTGTAATTTACAAACAAGTTACAAAAATACACAAAAAGCCCAATAATTAGATCATTCACTAGAAAAGATGTACTTTTGTAGTGTAAACATCTTGAGTTTATAGTAATCTTGGGTTTGTGAGCATCTTGGGTTTTGACAAATACGATGTCCGAAGAAGTGACAGTGTGCGAGCTGTCAAAGCAGAAGAAATAAGCCTTGGGGAAAAGACCTTCTACAATAAACTCCTTGTGAAAAAAAACTTAAAAAACCGTGTATACTACTGTAGCAACGATTTCTTTCATTCTGACGAAACAAAAATATTTTTTTCTATTTTGATTCATTCATCCTGCTCCGTTTGTCTAGCCGAGTCAATTGGTCAGAGAATTCCTGTTGGACCAAAAAAGAGATAATAAACATTTATATACAAAATTAAAGCACAACTACTCGGAATGAAGCGCTGTGGCTCACTTGAAATGTTTCAATTTCATCCCTGTTCAATCGTTCATTTCGTGCCGTTTCTTTTGATGCTGTCTTTCTTTTCCTGCTCTTTCCGCAGCAGCGAAAACAGGAGAGCCCTATCATAATTGTATTTGCTATCGTCTTCAAAGTTTATATCAGTTAAACTTTATAAGTTGCAACAGCTTTGAGTAAAATATGTGTACGCTTGCTTCAAAATACGGACAGCTATGAATGTGATCATTTGCGGCTAATCACAATATGTCATGGCCTATTGAGAACACACCGTATCGAAGCATCAGTTTTTCATTTCGGATTGCGTCATGAAAAGTTTCATTTTTTTTTGTTTTTCAACAATTACTACGAATTGTCAAAATGGACCGGACGAGCCGATCTGTGTTGTTGCATGGGCCCATTGCAGTTGACAGTTTATTTTTAGTACAGCAATGACGCAGTAGTTTTTAGCACACAACAGCAGAAACAAATAGAACGCCAGCACTACACGAAGCTGAACAATCGTTCAAATTGCGAGAAAAATGTTCCGTTCACTGTTGGCAACTTTTAACAAATGCTGCTTCGGAAGCCCGGAAGATACCGCCGAGGATGAGCCACAGGCGCATGATGATTTGACTCAAGCGGTACCAGCGTAAGTGCAGTTGCCGGCAATGGTGTGTCCTAAAATGGCTGTGTATGTTTGTGTGACGATTGCTTTTCTTGTTTCAGAAACATTCAAGTCGATGAAATCATACCTTCCAGAGCGAAACGCATGCGGGAAGAGGAAGGGGACAATTTGAGCGTTGCTGGTTGCGTCGAAATGCGCAATTGGCACAAAGATCAAAAGCAGAAATCTCCCATTATGCAAGATGCTGCCGCCGTTCCGGAAGGCCAATCTATTCACAAGAAACTCAAACCGGCGGAAGAATTCGAAATGGTAGAAATGCAGCCTGGCAAAGTAGCGACGTTGGTGACCGAGAACATCCCGATGAAGGCGACTGTAGCGCAGGATGCAAATGCGGAAGGGTAAAGGCATTTCGGCTTCAATCAACACAAGAAAACATTGCAGAATTTTGGGAAATGGTTACACCATTTATTAACATTTTAGAACTGCATTCATCTGCGATGATAAATTCGTTGTCATTCCTCAAAGGAAACATATTATGAAATAAACTATGACCTTGCACTAAAATCACTATACAGCCGTCTCGATGGTGGATGGAGTGTCGCTGGATGCTGAATTTTTCCATGAAATAGTCTTCAGGCATTTGGATTTATCTCGTAGCTGCGCTTCCCGTGCGATGGTTGGATGTGAAGCGTTGACTGGATTTTCCGGCCGAGGATTGCTATCCTTCGTTGACGCGAGAGTCGGCAAGGAAGCAACTCGGTGGAGCTTTTTCGGTGTACCGGCGGTTGAGATGGCACAGCACATCGCAGCACCTGTTGCCGGTCGGGGACAATGGAATGGCATCGAATGAACCTCAATCGGGCAGGTCCGGTTATTGTTGTCCGAGGCTTTTAGGCAGCGGGACATGATCGCAGTATCGTCGTGAGGTGATAGTGTGCGCTGTTCCAGCTCAAGCAGATATTTCAATCGACGACGCTGATGAATTGTCTGGTGTTTGTTGTACAGGCCATGTTCTGGAGGGGAAAAGAGATTCATTATTGTAGTTATCCCTGAACACCACGCCGGCGCACTTTCATTACCTTTGAGCAATTTTTTCAACATTGTTTGTTCCTCTTCTTCGCTTATATTTCGTTCCGACAAGAAAATTGTAAATTGGCGCCTGGGTAAGCTGCAAAAACGACATAAACTTTCTTAATCCTTGCCTTTTCCAGTTGGATTTCAGCGTAGAACGGTGTGGCGATCTTACCTGTTGTGACGTGCTTCGGGTGTCCAATTTCGATATCCGGTGAACGAAAACTCAGCTGACACTGCCCTGTCCGGCCGTGCACAATGGCTCCACGGGAAGCTGTTGCACTTTGCCCGCTGCTTAGCTAACCAGCTCTCGAGTCGGGAGAACATTTCTTCTATCGTCCTTGCCACTGTCCGTGTTGCTTGTTGAAGGGAAATCGATCGAATGAGCTCCTTGCGATCGAACGAGCATCTGCACGACACCGGTTTTAGCGAGCGATAGACATTCCTGTACATTCCTGTTTGCCGCTTCAAAACAATGCCTGAACGTGCGTCGAACAAATTGCCTACATTAAGGCGCCGGCAACATTTCTGCTCCGCACTGTGCAGTGAGGCGCGAAATTAAGCCGTTTACGCCTGAATGTAGGCATGTATGAAGAATTTTGATTAGAGCGCGAACGGGCAAAATTAAGTTCGTATTTCAAAGAAACGAACTGTCGAACCATTCATAAACAAATCGTAATTATGCCCATTTCCTGTGTCTCCTCTATTTGGGTGGACTTATTTTCGCACAAAGCTGCCAAGGAAATGTTTTCTCGATTCCGGAGCTGGTTTACGAAGCAGCGGAACAGGTGCAACAATTGCGCCCGGTGCCATTATGCACCAGCACGTTCGGAATGCACAGGATCGGCCGAATTTACTGATGCAGTAAACTGGACTCCCGGAACACGTCAACACAGGTTAGCAAAAACAATCCCCCCGCTATCGTCGGCGATTGCATTGTGTAGATAATCAAATACATTTGTGTTACCAATGACCTCCTTCCAGCCTACCCAGACCGCTGTTTAGCAGCTTCTGGTCCGAGCGAAACATTAACAAAGCAGTGGAGCAAGCATTTTTGAAACAGTTCCTCAAGGGTGGGTATAGCCTTATCAATCGCATTCAGTTCTTTCGGAGGGGAAGATCAATTTTCATTTCTTTCCCTTCCCGTAAATACACTTCCAGAGCGTGGGCTGTACAATAAACATCAAACCATTGAGCAGCGTCGACGGCTGAAGCAACTGCTCGAACTAGAGCAGCGCACGTTACTGTTGCACAGCGAGCAGTACAATGCACGGCCGGATGATGATGAGGTTATGTCCGGGGTGCACTCACTGCAGCTAACCACGCAAAGCAACACCACCAGTCGGACCTGTTCGATCGAGTTTCATGCCATACCATTCCCCAGCCCCGATCCGACACCCGACACTGTTCTGAGCTCCGTTGGGTCACGCCGAGTCTCATCCTTGCCGGCGCTTGCATTCGGTGCGATGGATCTTCCGCCGGATGAAGTCACAGCTTCGCATCCAACCGTCGCGGCGGCAACGAAACGATGGGAACGAATTCTCGTGTGGAAAATGGTCGTTCAGGGCGATGTTCCGCCATATTTAGAGACGGAGGTTTAAGGGACAGGAAGCCGGTTCGGTTGGGGAATGGAATGAAAACACCTCGATTTAAGTGAAACATTGTTGCGGCTTTGCTTATGCATCAGTATGGTCGTTAAACTACTTTGAAACAATAATCAAAATCATGTACTGAACAGAAAATCGCATCTCCCATCCATTCATTCTTACACCATACGCATACGGAGAAAGGGAAGTTCAATGTTCATTATCAAATGCCCTGTCCCGTAGCTGGCGGCGATAAAGTATTATTAAACGGCTCGCCTACAAAGACAAACCTGATAGCAATTATCTTTCCAAGTAAAAACATAAACCTGCCCCAGAGCCTCGATGCCCCAACGTGTGGCATGTAGATAGGTAAGCGGAGTGCGCAATCTCTATTACTTACAGCAACGTTGTAGCTACATTTACCGCCTCCCCCTAGGTCGGTTACGAGACATGGCGAACCTAGAACCTCTCGGGGCCTGTTCACACCAGCATCATCTTAATCATCACCGTCATCACGGCTAGTTGATGGTGTGTGTGTGTGTGTGTGTCCAGGGCATCGTAAGGCACCGACGCGATCGACCAGTCATGACCATAACTCGGAACAACACTGCCGTGCCCTTGTCCCACAGTCGGAACGATTCACCCGCAACCTTCGCCCCACTGATGATCGGC
>AXCO02008991.1:0-12833 GCA_000473525.2 Anopheles melas
AAATAAATGATAAAGTGTATAAAAGTACTAAATAAAATCAAAAACTCTGAGTAATGAATAGTATTTTATTAAAAAAAAATGTTAAATTCGACTTACGCGGATTCGCCGGGAATGCAGAAACCGCGTAACTCGGGAACAGACTGTATTTCAAAATTGCAAACATTTGTGGTTTGCTTTCTTTTAAGCAATATCAAAAATCTAATGCAGAATTGTGCCTGTTTGCTACATAATTTTAGTAAAGAAAAATCGGAAAAGAATGCCATTCTTTAAAAACGCTTCATTTCAAATTATGAAAAAGCGATATTTGTTGTAAAACGCTTCTTGCGCTATGATTTAAATTAATTTCCTTCACTATTATTAATAAGAATACAACAGGATCCCTTATAACGAGTACTCCTGACGCAAAACGAGCAATATCATTCAGGTTCCTGATACACTCGTTTGGTGTCGATGTGAAGCCATGATCACGATTACGGTTAACCTCTGAACATTTATTTATGTTTGCTTATCGCTCAGGCAGATGAGAGTTTCGGTACTAACAATCTAACATAAAATTGCAATGTGCAATTGTCAGTAGGATAAGGGTCGAGTTGCACAGGTATGTAGTTTATTGATGAGAGTTTCTTGTATGCTTTGCTGGATCTACTGGAAAATGAAATGAGATGATATTTATTGGGGGAAAAAGTTAAGTAGGATATATCTAACATCTAAAACAACATAACTCTTCCTGGACATAAACCAACGAAAGACCGTTCAACATCTTTTGGGCGAACCTGTGGCTCTACGAGCAAATTATTTGTGCAAAAATAGTTTTTTTGGAGAATATGAAAGACAAGAAAATTGTCCCAGTTATTAGTACTGTAATGATTTTTTTCATGTTTTCTGATGCATTTATGATCTTTATACCAGCACATCTGCCATCCTGGAATCCATTATTGGATACAATGTTTTTTTTTTAATACAAATTGTATGAAAAACAACCTCCCGCAGTTTTTCGTACTATGAGCGAGTCATTGAAACGAGTTATACTCTTCATGCTAGGGTCCATTGTACACTTTTTAAAGGTAATTTAGAGGAGTTTGTATGTAGGTCTAGTAGTAGGTGAGGATTTGAAGTAAGAATGGAGTTGGGAGGAATAGAACTCAAAACCAGCAGGATCCCTAATCCAGCATCCAGCATCCAGCATCTTCAATATGATTACAAGGCATCAGTACAAGCACTATTTGGGAACACAACATCTGATTCGGACACGTAAGTTTGCGTTGGAATGTTCTGGCAGGTTTTAGTTGTGATTCATGCAGTTATATATTTATTTTCAATATATATGCTCGTTCGTCCAATTATTTCCAGACGGTGTCCTAGCGTCTCGATATCGAATTTAAATCTTGCCAGCTAAGAGCTAGCTTCGTTCGTTCTGTCCAATAAAACCAAGATCATCCATCTACTCGGCGTTCCCATTTCCGTTGGTAATGGTTGCAGCCTGCTCCGCAACGAAGTCAAATAGTACACGCTGGGTGAGAATTCCCACTGGCCGTTCCGCTCCTACAGCAAAACGCAGAATAGAGGAAAAATATAATTTAAAGCAATGTTGTCCTTTTTTGCTACTGGGGAAAACACTCGTACTCAACCTACCCGCCTCTTGTCGAGTTACTAGCAGGAAGCTATCCTTCTCCAAGATACGCGACGCGCGGCCGATGTTTTCCTCGTGATCGATCTTGACGTACTGCTTGAAGATGGCACGACGCACCAGATCGGACGGTTTCGCCAGCCGGTTGAGCATTTTACTCAGCAGATTGGGCATGTGCACTACACCCTTGATGGTTCTGTAAAGCGCGGAAAAGGATGCGTTAGTGGCCCTCGTTCCTTTCCCAATCAAAGTTTACTTACCCATCGGCATCCAGCACCGGAAGCTGGGTACGATTGTTCTGCTTCATCGTCTCGATCGCATCACTGATCTGCGCATCATCGCGCACAGTGATGAGCGTTTCTATGGGCAGTGTGTTTACCTTAGCATTCCACCACCTAATCAGAAAAGAACGGTTATAGTACAATGTGTGTCACTCCACTAGTCGTAGCGTTTCAGGTACTTACTTCTGGTCGTGGCAGTTCTCCGACTCCTTGAAGTAACGCGCCTCCATCCAGTTGTCCGACACAAACTTGGTGAGATAGTTGCGGATGTTGTCCGGCAGGATGACGACACAGTTCTGGCCCTCCTTCAGTGTTTTGGCCGCCTCGAGGCCAACGTACAGGTTGCCGCCGCTGCTGCCACCGCACAGCAGACCCTCGTCCCGGATCAGACGACGTGCGAGCGGCAGAGCGACGCGATCGTTAAACTTGTACCACCGGTCGACGACCGAGCGGTCCAGCACGGTCGGCAGGAAGTCGTACCCGACGCCCTCCACCTCGTAGAAGCTTACCTCCGTGCGGTTGAGCTCTTCCGGCTCGGCCAGGATCGAACCCTCCGGATCTGCCGCAATCACCTGACAGGCCGGGCAGGACTCCTTGATTCGACGGCCGATGCCGGTCATGGTACCGCCCGTACCCGTGCCAATCACCACCATATCAACCTGGCCGCCCAACTGTTCGACGATCTCCGCACCCGTGCCGTCGTAGTGGGCCAGCGGATTGCCGGCATTGCGGTACTGGTCCAGAATGACCGAGTCTGGTATGGAGCGCTGCAGCCGCTGCGAAACTGCGATGAGCCCCTCGGGCGAATCGAAGGCGGCCTCCGTCGGCGTGCGGATCACCTCCGCCCCGAGCGCCTTGAGCGTGTCCACCTTCTCGTTGGACATCTTCTCCGGCATCACGATCAGGCAGCGGTAGCCCCGTGCTGCGGCAGCCATGGCCAGCCCAATGCCCGTATTGCCGGACGTCGGCTCAATGATGGTGCAGCCTGGTTTCAACAGTCCCTTGCGCTCCGCCTCCAGCACCATCCGGACACCGATGCGATCCTTGACAGAGCCGCCCGGATTAAGGAACTCGCACTTGACATCTAGAAAGAGGACAGTTTTGGTGTTACCGTTGCTAACGCTAGACTGCTCCACATCCTTCAATGCTTACAAACATTGCACTTCAAGCCCATGGACTGAGGGATCTTGTTGAGCTTCACCAGTGGCGTTCCTCCGACAGCTTCCAGGATCGAGGGCAGCGTTGACGGTTTGGGGGCACTGAATGAATATGGAAAAAAGACGATTGGAAAATAAAACAAAAACAATGGCATCGGAAATTGCGCTCCTAACATTGTAAAGCCCGGTGAGTTTGTTGTCGAGGAATCACCGATTCCGGGGTAAATTTTGCTTCGCGAGCAGATAAACAATATTTCACGCTTCAGTGTCGAGGTTTCCACAAACACTGGCTGACCCCTGGCAGTCATTATGGCAGCCGGTAGCACATTGGCGCTCGCAGGTTTATCGCCAAGCCATCACACACACCCATCTTTGCGGGGAGCCTGATACGGTGGTTGAAGTACCGATCGAGCCGCACCACGTTGCACGTGCTCGTACGATCCGTCCAACAGGAACTGCCATATAAGAAGATTTGTGCAATTAAGAACTTAATATTGTGCAATTAAGAACTGAGCACACCTGACACATCTCTCATCTCAAAGCGCCTGGCTCGAAATGTTGCGGAAACGAAACCGACTTCTTCTTTTGGAAAATATGACTGAACCACGTGGCAATACGTCCATGACCTCTAGCCCCTCCGCACTACAGGGAGTGTTGAACTTGTTCGCTAATAATTTCTAAAACGGTTAGATCTACTCGGTCTGGCCCAGCGTCATCAAAAGCTACTACGGCCAATTGGCTGAACACTATCAAAACGGTTCGCCATCTCCTGATTTGTGTTGACGTAAGTAATATTTTTAATTTGGAGGGTTTTTTCCTCTTTTGCTTCCTCCTATGTCAATAATCAACGTTATCAGTGAGTAGTTTGGGCCGCAAACAATGTTGATTGGCGGGCAGAGGTTCGCATATAACTACCCTTGATATGGAATATGGCACTGCATCGCAATTTTCTTGACCATTATGGAGCAGCAGAGCAGAAGTAAGTCTTAAGTATCAGGACTCGGCAATATCGAATTGCCTGATTGTATCTTATCGATAGTAGGCTGCATAGAAGAGTTCAGCGCATTGCCCCTGACTTCCATTTCAGTCAAATCCTGATTAGATTCGAATTTGTCATACGCAAGCTACACGGATATAGGGTTATCGACAAATCACAGATAGCAACCCTATATGCCACTGCATCGGAGATGTAGGCTTATTGCTATTTCCTGATGATATCTTGATTTTCAAACAGTTACTGCTCGGTAATTCAGGAACTATATCCATAAAAAAGCAACTCAGAGTACCTATCTTTATCTATGTCCAAATATAAGTAGCATTAATTTTTCACATTAAAAATACATCATCATCTTATTCCTCATCGTCGACTAGTAACAATAAATTAAGCTAGCCGTAAAGTACCCAATTTCTTTTTATATCATTAAATTGTCCAAGTTCCTTTTACTGTACTGTGTAATTCTTCTAGATTTATCAATCTAGAGCTATCGTTAATCTGTCTCAGCAATCCAAACGATGAAAATAATGTATAATACACTGACATGCTGGACATTACAGGTCGGATATGGTTCAATTACCATCTGTGGTGGGTGCCCCTCCTAGGCACATTAATGGTTGCTACTGGTAAACACTAATCACACCTTGTTAGCCTATTCAAACGGACCTAGAAAAACGTAAACCAATCACACTCGCTGTGGCCGATTTTCTATAGAATTATAAACGTATCTTGCCACCAAACTTGTTTCGATCAGATGTCACTCAGCAGTGTTTGGCACCGCGTTCAACAGTACTTACAGTGCCTCGTGATGGTGCGGGCTCGTCTCCGTCGTACCGAGCGCCCAGGTACACCGGGACGGTTGATCGGGCCGGATAAAGTTTGCCATCGGGTCCTCCTCCGGGACGTTCTGTGGCTTTTTGCTCGCTGCCAGATGTCCGTTCATCGGACAGCCACGGTGCGTGTTGGTGCTAGCCATGTTGTGCAGCGGCTCAGGTTGATCGCAGATCTCGCAGACGTCTTGCGTGGGACTGTACACGGAGGACTGAGAAACACGCACGGGGCACGCTGGTACGTCACGCACACACTCTTATACACAAGGTACAGAATTGCCAGCTCAAGCCCTCGGTAGCTGGGTGAGTTGCTAGTCGATCGAGAGGATCGTTCCTGTTCCAAAACCGCCAACAGGGACAGGGAGAGCAGAACACCAGCAAAACTGCACACCAAATCAAAGCTTCACAAATACCGAACGTCGTTGCCGGGACGGTGATCAGCAAACAAATGGCACAAGCTTCTGCAAAGCCAGGGCATTTAAACGCAGCACGCAGCGTCCGGCCCTCCGCTTGGGCATCGGTGAGCGTGAACGCGGTTGCCCTTCCCGTATTGCGGCTTGGTGTTAGTTTCGTGCCTCTTGCTTCCATCCTTCAGCAACAGCAGCCGAACGTACGGGGTGATTCTGTGGCATGAAGCTAGGTTTAAATTGGCACAGGGCAAGTACTGCCGTTCGGCAAGCGGTAAGAGAGCATTGGCACCAACACCACCATCATTGTCAACAGGTCGTGGCCAGGAAATGGAGTGGTTCTGTTCAACGCAGTGGTTGCGGTTAGGTGATAACCGCTCGGCAACACACACTCGAGCTCTCTCTCTCTCTTTCTCTCTCTGTCTCTCTTTGTACAACATCTTCTCGGTCATTCGGGTTTTTTTCGTGGGACAGTTTAGAATGGCGAACTGACTTATCATCTCGGTTAAGCTCTAATTGACCGCATGGTTTTCGAGACGCTCCTTCGCTGCCGATCAGCCGACGCACGGCAAAAGGCATGGTAACGTTTTCGATATGGAAACGTGTTTGATTTGGCATTAAAATATTAGTTGTTAGATGCTCTAAAGTGCATTTCGGTACTTTTGGATTGGAGATGAACCTGTATTCCAGCACAGTGTCTTCCCTGTCTGTTACTGCTACATTACAGTTCCTCGTCTACCTAAGTCCAGCTGTCCGCTCGGGTTCACACTCTCTTCCATTCCATTTATTTTCATCCCACTATATGTTTTGTCATGTCCTTTATCAACTATTTCTTTCGGTTTTTAGTTGAGCACCGATAGCATTGAGATGCTATTGCCTGCACTTTTGTGCAAAGATCGTTTTGGTGCTTCATTGTCCCTGTTATGTTTCAGCTTTTCGGTCTAAAAAATACGTATGTATCAACTTATAATTTAAGTTATAATTTTGAGTATGAAGGCTACTAATATTATTGTTATGTATTGAAATGCTTGTACATTCAATTCATCATCCGTCTATATGGTGTGTTTTTTTTCTCTCAAAACTTACATGCTGTATAGCCCTCTAGAATGCCTCTTATCGCCTGCTAGGCTGTTGTGGTTTTGTTATCACTGATGCAAAACCGCACAAGAAACTGATAAACAAACTGTCGTTGTTTTTTGTTTTAGTTCTGGTCTTTTGATAAAACACCATATATTATTTCACCAATGCTCACGCCTTGCCTTATCTGTGCATTTATTCTCTCCATTCCTCTCTTTCTATCTCTCTCTACACATTTCTCATATTGGCATACCTTTAATCTACCTGCTACTGATGAGAGTTGATCTTACGCTAGCGGTGCATTAGGCCAACCGTCAACCGACTTCGCTATGTGTGCTGTGCTAAAAAAGCATTTTGAATTCTCCACACCTGTATCACTCTAATGAACACCATCCCTAGCGAAGAATGCTACATAAGTCAATCAAGTCAACTGCTGTTAAGGACAGATCTGTCGCGACCATGCACGTGGTGTCGTCCAAAATATTCTCGTTAACAGTCTAACGCGACCGGGTGAGCATCGGAATATGTAATGAGGTGTTTCAGACGGGTTTGCTTTACATTTGATTGCTATAGGTGGTGTTTTGAAGTTCCTGGTGTGGATTTTCGCTTTCGTACCGTATGCAACCACGTGTCTGTTGCAGCGAAGGTACAAGTTGCGAAATGATGTTTACGGTGATGTCCTTCCCACGCGCTGATGTAATACTTTAGTATCGAAAGAATCTGTAATTAATTCTTTTTTGTTTTTGTTTTATTTTATTACGTTCCCCCCACCAAACAATCGTTTTCATACCAATGTATAACATCATTTCTCCAGCTCCACGCATTGCTCTGTAACCTTTTTACCAGATGTTCACCATTCCGGGCCCAACGTGCCAGACAGTCTAAAGTAACTCACGCGTTAGTGCGCTCACTCGCATGAACACTTGCATCATCCAGCCGGCAATAACCGCTGCGTCATGCAGACGGCGCGTGGTTCATCCGTCAGCTGTAACAACGGTAAGAACCGGCCGTCCGTCTCCTGATCCCCTCCCCTAGTCCGCAGCGAGAGCATGCCATCGGTGGTCATCGCCGCTCGGTATATAATTCGCACTCCAGATTCATTCACGGCGCCCCAAACCCGATGCCCGGTGCTGAATCATCATCGCTCAAAACCGATCTACCGGGAAAGTATCATGACGTGTTCGATGTGTCGCTTGAGTCGACTGTTCGGGAGGAGGGATACCAGACGGGTTCGCGTAGCTGACCAGCCGTGCATACCTGTGGTGCCGCACTCTCCACCTTCCCCGGCGTGCGATATCGTAACCTCATCGTAACCGTCGTATGGCATCAGCGCGAGTGATAAGCGCAGTGTGACCGTGTCGTGCTAACTCATGCCCATTTCCGCCTTAGTCACCCTGGGGTATGACTGGTTGCAATGCCGGACTCTTGGTCAATAGAAGGTGCACAGCTAGATTCTGGGTTTGTTGTATTTTTTTTTATTTTGCTCTTGTTTGGTACCATTTACCCAACTAAAAGCTTTTCACAACAGGCCCACAGAAAAACAGGAACACTTTTAACCATTGTCTAGATTCTTGGTAGGGAAATGCTACTAATAAAACATGTTGCACCCGCTAGTTGTAATGCGTGCTTTGAGTCAAACCAGACGATGATTCATCCGTTCAACTTTTACTTCGCGATTACATCTATGCAATTGTTGGTGTTGAGTCATCGGAGCTGGTGTAACATTTCCAAACTCTTGCAACAATTCCACTGACGGACATAACATAATCTACTGGCTCGATGAAGCGAATATCCAATCGCTCTTTACATCTTTGCCAATATTATTTTCTAACTTGTGTAGAGGTCTTTATTAGTAAGCTAAGTTTATACACTTTGCATGTTGTTCAAATACTACTCGGAAAGTTGTGCACATGTACAAACAATTCGCTCCCAGAGCGATTGACATTGACCTCCTTGTGTAAATCTTGTAAAAAAACCCTCTGCAACATACATGAAATCATCCAACCCACCCCAACAATGCCACGCTTGATGTGATACTGTTTGTGAGTTGTTTTCCCCAGCATCAACAAACCACGTGGTGTGCCTGGCCGCCCGTTTATATCCAGCGCCAGCCTCCTGCATCCGTTAGCGGAGCGTCCCCAGAGAAAGCAAGCGTCGTACGCTATGACGAAATGATGACACTCTGATGAACTGTATCAGCTGAGGGTCTGTTTCTGTGTTGTTGGCACCGAAGTGGCTCCCGCTCTCCGCTAGCCATTGCTTTGTTTGAAAGCGTTGATAGTGAGCGCGATATGTGGGATGTTGTTGTGTGCCCCTTGCTGATTAGCGATTGATTGGTGCATTTAGGAGCAAACGGTCCAGTGGCTCCACGGATACCGTCCGTACGGCGTTGAGCTCGCGCGCGTGGTGAATAATCAAACTGCCGATGCTGGTGTGGGGAAATTCCGCCCCCGAAAGTCACGACGGGAACGCACGTCACACACTTATTCTGTCGCAATGACGCAATCCAGCTGATTTGTTACAGAAACCGTCACCACGTCATCCCCTCCCAAGCAGAGGGGGTTGTTTGGCGTGCATGATCAATCGCTACGGAAAACAATCGCCCAAGCGTAATGGTGTGCGTGTGTGTGTTAGACACGATGTGTGCGTTGATCAAAATGCTCGTCACCATCAGCAAATTTCACAATAGACGCTAACAGTTGCATTCGGTGTCCAGCATGTCTGTGCGTCAGCGACGGAGTGAGCTTCCGGGCAGATCCGGTGTACGATTAGGCTTCACACCAGAGCACACCAGAAGAAAAAAAAAAACAAACCCCCTAAAAACCTGTCCGAACACGTTCTGCACCCGATGTTTGCGCGGCTTTCACGTGCGTCTGACGTTGCGGTTCCGCCGAGCGCGCCAATTGCGCAATGTTGAGAAGATGCTGAGGGGATGAATGTGTCCCAATGGTATGTAACACGGAACTCTGTTGTCTAGGACCACAAACAGTGATTTATCTCTCTGTCGACAAGACTTTTGCAAATTCACTTGTTTCGACAGACTAGATAAACCAATGCAGGCAGTGTGTGTGTCAGTCCGCAGATCACGCTTCTATCATGCCTTTCAAGCACTTGCGCCCTTGGTTTGATTGCAGAACACTCTCTCACATTCCACGGAAATACACAGAGCTACACACGGATTTACTGGAATTCTTCATCACTAAGCTCATACACACACACACAGTTTCCACCATGGTCCACTCGTCTCGTAAGGTGCGGCCAAAGTCCTGTTTCCTGACCCGGTTCGGTCCGGCAGGCAGTAGCTGATCCCGCCGCTCGTGGTGAAATAAATGCAATGGCAAGCGGAGACCGCGTTTTTATCAACAACTCACCCTGCTGTAACGTCTCCGGGCACTCACGCGCCCGAGATGATTCATGCGTTTTCCCCCCTTATTGCGCGCGCTGTGTTTTAACGGCCGAGTCTGAGTTCTCGCTCACGTCTGATTCATCTTTCACGCGTTTAACCCTGGCGTGTTCAGCAGTGGCACTTGGACAGACTTTACTCTCATCCTTTCAACGGGGGTTGGTTTTAAGTTCATGTTACAAAATCGTTAATTTGAGGAGCAGTCGACTTATTTAAATGATTCTTACAGTTTGGATTTTTAGAATACAAGAGACGGAATGGATCAGAAATGTATTACCAATAACGATCTTACCTCACCACTTGTGAGTTTTAAATTCTGCGAAAAAAAAAGAGATTGCTTCATTTTTACTGACTGTCCTGTTATCTTGCTACGGGTAATCAATAAGTTACGATAGTTATGGTTATTAGTGGTACATGTAGGAGAATACAGAAACTGAAACGCAATTGAGTTCACCTTGCGGTAACTGGTTAATATACTTTTTACGTCCCAACCGTCCAACATGAAGCGTCCACATTTAAATTCAGCATCATGCTGTTTTGTTGAAGTTTGATTGCTTTCCAATCTAAGTAGCTATTTTACGCTTGATATTGAGTGTTTTAGTTGATAGTAGAGATTCTTTGTTAGCAAAAGTTCAATAGAGTATGAATTCTGCATATTGCTGTATCGATGTACACTTGAACAGTTCGGCTCGATTATTGACGATGGAGTGAAATGCATTTCTCCCATGGAGCTCCCATTCCCATGTATGCAAATTGGCCGTATGCGCTGTGCACGCAAGGGTTTACAGTGCGAGTGACCGGGTTTCAGCATGCGTGTGAGCCATTTTTCCTGCTTCTGGCCACTTTCCCTTCGGCAATGTCGGGTTCGGTTCACGCCACCACGAAACCATGAATGAACATGTTGCACAAAAAGGAACCCATCGGTAAACAAGTAACGACACGTTTCGGCACGCTTCCTGTAAGCAGATCAACAGGGCCCAGGGCCTGGGAACTACAGTACTCGTTTGTAGTTTTTTTTTCTTCTTCTTTTTGTTCTTTCTTGGATTCCTTTCTCTCCCCATGCGAATGTCTGCAAGAATGCGCTGGAAGATTTCGGTATGGTGTTGAAACGAAGGAACAGCATCAAATATCCCTACTGCCTCGATCGTCCTCCCGGTGTTTGTTTCTATACTTCAAGTTCTTGCGGCTGTCCGTTTGCTGGCAGCAAAAATGTGCACCATTTCCGGACGCGTGACGATTCTTCGGCTGTAGTTTCACGGTGGCTTGGGAGCCCAAAACCGGCCAATGGAATTCAATTGCTCACCTTTCGCATAATCAATGAAGCTTTGGTTAATTTTATATGACACACTGATGCACTGGAATGGATTTTCTAGAATTGGATTTCTATAATATGTTCAAGTGGCATTCATTCGGCCGGACAGCTGGAGGGAGGGGTTGCGCTTTAAAATGCTTTGACTCATAGTCCAAATTTGGATCAAGTGAACTGTATCTGGATGACATCTTTTTCGAAGCATTCCACGAAAAGCACGTACTCCAGCACGTAATAATATTCAAATACAACTTTATCGCGTAAACACAGGAAGCATTCTTTCCACCATATGCCTCACTCCGCTGCGCAGGAAGATGACGATGGCAGTTGGTGGCGCTCATATACGAGCTTGTGTACACGGGGAAACCCATTTTCCATTCAGCCGGTTGATTTATGGAAGCACTGCAAACGGCAATCGCCGATCAAACTAACCAACCAACATAACGCGTCGTATGGCGAATGTTTTGTCATTGCATTACTCATCAGTGGGGCTTATTCTATTCTTTTACTCGATAAAGCTTGTTGTTTTAAAAGTCTGGTAAGGAAAATCAATCGATATAAAGGTAGCTGAAATCGCAGTTGGCGTCAAATCGCTAGACAGAACTTCAAACACTCGAAGTTGCTTTGAAAATACCCTCACTAAATTAGAACATAGACCAACAAATACAGCTAATAAGCGCATTTCTATAATGAGCTGCTTGGTGTAGTAGGACCTGTTCACTCTGTTCTTCTTATTACTAGTCGGGTAGGTTGTAAACACGTCAGAACGTCAAACCAAGTTGAATCTCGATTTTGCACTATCATCGTCGTACTGAAGTGGTAAGATTTCCGAGATTTATGCGCTTCGCTTTATGTTCTGTAAAGTGAGACTCCCTATGCCTTCCTAACCTTCAGAATGATATAATTTCTGTGAAGATTGTTTTATTATTATGCTCTTACTATAACAACTGTGTCTTTGATATAAGTTTAATGTAACTGCATAATTTATTTCGTGATTGGGATCTTTCATTTGTTACATTATTCAATGTAACTGTCTTTCTAAACTATTGCACAACTTGATGAGCTCATTCACAGTTTCTGATGAAATGTATCTGAAGAAGAGATTGATCTGAATTTCATTCAATGTCCTTTGAAAGTCAGCTCTCAATCAGCTCTTATGAAAAGGACTTTTACCAATTGGAAAAGATTCTAGCGGTTTGTTTGGCTCAAATTATTGGTACCGAGCAGCTATATCATTCTTTCATTGAGTGTTTCTCTTATCGGAGGGATATTTTCATAGCACGCTGATATGCTCATTACAGGAACGTATCCTAAAATGTGTTCTGCTACATTTTCAACTGCATTGTATGTAATTTATAGCCAAGCACGTATAGGTTTCCAGCGGGGCGTAGTGAATGAACTTTTATAATCGAAGTTAAATTTTATGCAATCAGTACAAATAAACACATAGAAAAACAACTGGGCCAGAATTGAGAAGAGAGCAGTTTCACGGAGCCCATGCTGGAGGACAGTAACAAGATCGGAATGGGATAACAATCAGTTCCAGTACCGATACGGGGGATCAGTTCTAGAATTGATATAGGTGGGTGCAGTCATGGGTTCAAGCCTAGAATGGACCGTCCCCCCGTAGCAAAGATTGACTATCCGGCTGCGTGGTAATGAATTAAGTCTCGAAAGCCTGTATAGGCCGGCATGTCCGCGTAGGACGTTACGCCAAATAGAAGAAGAAGATGGGTGCAGTGATAGTA
>AXCO02008992.1:0-12804 GCA_000473525.2 Anopheles melas
CTTCTTCTTCTTCTTTGGCTCAACAACCGTTGTCGGTCAAGGCCTGCCTGTACCTCTAGTGGGCTTTGGCTTTCAGTGACTAATTGATTTCCCCTCATAGCAGGATAGTCAATCCTACGTATGGCGGCACGGTCTAATTGGGGATCGAACCCATGACGGGCATGTTGTTAAGCCGTACGAGTTGTCGACTGTACTACGAGACCGGTCTAAGGAAAGGAGGGGACATTTCTAACTAAAAGTCGACATAGTCGACATTCGCTCTAGTAGTTCTCGTGGATCCACAAAATTCGTGGAAATGTTACATATTTATATATATTTTGTCTATTTTTAATTATATTCTACCTATCACATAATTTTACCTCCAATCGAGTCAATACATCCTTTCTACAACTCCATTACAGACGGTTAACATTAATTAACCTTCGATTGCTGCTGGTCAACTTAGCCACGAAGCCAGCCTGCTACACGACCCGTTTCTATCGTCTCCGGGACGATGATTACAACTTTAAATCTTACCACGAAATCATGGATATGGAAGATTCGCTAGAAGCTGGCCTAACATTTCACCATGAGTGGGTAGCAGAAAAGGTATTCCACAGTTTTCCGATTCCGTTTAAATTTCTCTTTTCTCATAAAACTGTTTGTTTGCCGTGTTCCAGGAAAACGTTCTATACTCGGAAGAATGCGCTGTGTTTCTAGCGAGCTGTGACCTATCCTCGCTAATGTCGGCTGGCCGTGGCGCACAGTTTAGCTGCTTCGTGACGTATCGCGTGGAAACGTTCGAAACGGACTGCGACGAACTGCAGCTGCACGTGGGTTCGGTCGAGCTACCCCAGCAGCAACTGTGCAGCACCGACCACTGGGTACAGTTTCGCAGTGCGTCCAACATTAGCCGCGATCTGCTGGCCGTAACGTGCACCTCCGAGTGTGTGTCGCTAGCGGTGTGCTACGCCCGCGAGCCCGCCGTTGCAATGAAGGAGTTCTGTGTCGGCAGATTAGGTTTTGTTGAGGTGTTATCTACCGTGCTGCAGCAAACCGTACTGTACTGTGGTGATAACACGTACTGGCAGGGTACGCTGATAAGATTGAACCGGATGGAGGAGAAGCGATTGCGCATGAAACTATACAGCAGGTAAAATATACGGACGGAGCGGGAGAAGGTGCTCGGCGGTGTGTTTGATCGTACTTATCGCCCTGTTCCGTTTTAGATATGCACACCAAATACTGACGCTGCTGCAATCGATATACGCCGATTATGAGGAGACCTGCTCGCTGGAACTGTGTGCCACCGCACAGAGCGCAACGGAGCAGGAACTGAAGCAGCGCCTATTGGATGAACTGCAGTGCAAAATTGAACAACCGATTGAGAAAAACGCTTGCATGCGAAAGGAATTCTGTACCGATATGATTTATTGCTCGCTAGACACTAGCCACAGGCCGGAACGGTCGGAGGAAACCGATGCTCCCGTTTAGTTGATGTTCACCAGATCCTTTCCATCGCCATTGCCACGATTGTCGATGGCGACGTGTACGTTCACCATTGCCGGATGACGATCGATCAAGACCGGCTCGTCGTTGCTAGCCTCAGGGACGGCGTCCTGTTTGCCCGCCGTATGGTACGGTTCTGGATCTTGCACGTGCTCTGCATCCTTCAGTATGTCGACGTAGATGGAAACGGCCGGATGTTCGTTATCCGGCACGTAATGTGCGTTGCTCGAAATGACACTATTTTCATCCGGCACTAGCATGGTTTTGTTGGGCTCGTCCTCTGGGATGGGATTAGCGAAGGAAACCGTAACCAGCAAGGCCAGCAGCACAAAGAGTGTTTTCATTTTGAGGTTTAGTTAAATGAGCGGTTCGACACGACACTTCACACAAAGTCAATATGTTTTTCTATTTCAAGGCACACAATCGATAAAACTGGACAGTCCGTTCGGGAATGCTTTTATACGAACGTTAGGAGGCTATAAAAGGAAGATGATTCGCGTTATCATTTTATTGATGTTGATGGTCGATGCTATTTTTGCGACCCAAGTCGTGTCTACGCGTAAGATAGGAAGAATGCAATTTGTTACGCATAACAAAATTGAAAATTTCCAACCATCTTTACATGCCATTTGATGTAATTAAAGTAGATTAGATTGAGTTATTTTAAATTGCAAAATAATTCATGTGTTGCCTTTAACGTAATTCCGCATTCAAATTTGAATTGCGCATGACTGTTATACAGACTCATGTGGTTTGATCCATGAAGCATGTACGGTATGACAGTTGCATTCGTCAATTGACGTGTGCGGCGCGAGCGCAACAGAAATATCGTAATGAAAGCGGTTTTATTTTAAAATAAGTTTTAAATATATATCGATAAAAAGAGAGTTATTCTACAATATCTCATCAATCAAACTAATTAGGTAATATCAAATTCCTCAAATAAGAGAAAAGCGACACGAAAACATCAATCAATTTTGTGTGTAGTGTGGTCACTGGTTAGAAAGAAGACGTTTGACGTTTCGGTAAACACCGGGCTTTTGTTATCATCCACAATTTTTGTTATCATCAATTTCGGCCGGGGATGCTGCGTGCGATTAGAAGCAACTAACTAAACAAATAATCTGCCAAATCTGAAATCATTCCAACGCGCAACGAACATACTCGCGACAATCTCCCTCTGGAAGTGGAAGTGTGTGAACGTGTGTGGAATAGCTCCAGAAAGCGCGAAAGTATGTCCGCCGATCAAAGTGCAAACGTTGAACTGATTAAGAAGCACATTGGCGAATATCCCGATTTCCCGAAGAAAGGAATACTTTTCAAGTGAGTAGATCGGTTGTGTTTCTTGTGCTGCGTGGCATTAACCGTTGGTTTCCTCTCTTCTTTCCAGAGACATATTTACCGCCCTGCGGCATGGTGAGGTTTGCAAGGCAATCAAAAGTGTGCTCGTGTCGTACGTTCGGGAAAGCTGTCCGGACGTGCAGGTGATCGTTGGGCTGGAGGCACGTGGCTTTCTGTTTAGTTTGCTGATTGCGGCGGAACTGGGCATCGCCTCGGTGCCGATACGGAAGAAGGGTAAACTGCCCGGATCCTGCGCCCAGCAGGAGTACGTGCTGGAGTATGGAACTGTAAGTTGCCTTTTTTCATCCGCGCCATCAGTCCTTTTACAACTCCTCCGATTGTGTGATGTTTTAGGATGTGTTTGAAATACAGCAAGGAAGCATTACCTCCGGGCAGAAGGTGCTGATAATAGACGATCTGTTGGCCACCGGCGGCACGATGGATGCAGCCAACAAGCTCGTCCAGCAGCTCGGCGGAGTGGTGGAGCGAAACGTAGTGATCATAGAGCTGACGGAGCTAGGCGGCAGGAAGAAGCTTGAAGCTTCCGGCTCAAACGTACATTCCTTCATACAGTACCACGATGTAGAATGAGGCGGTGGTGGTAGTTAACATTTGCCAATTGCATGCTAATTACTAGCAACCGACAGCAACATTGCAAAAGACATCCTATACAGGCTAAGTTAGCGAGAGCTGGTGCAGTTCGTTTTTGTTTTGTTATTTGCTTTACTTCCGGCTCAAATGATACGATCGACTCGCGTTCGATTTAAAACTCACCGTACACCATTAGCGGTTCAAAACTCAGGTCAATAGCAATAGGCCGGTAGCCATACGTTAGTGAAATATAGACCGCAAGCTCAAACAAATAAAGGCGACACCGTTACACAACAATTAGCCGAAAGATTTTAAATTTTTACAATTAACTAAGTAATTTAAAATTAATGTTTTAGTAAAAAACCACAACCCAAAGAGAGCGGGTTGAAAATGTGCGCCTTTTTCTCACCTGCCTTATCTGGCGCCCATACCTTTCCCTGTCGGTGTATTGGTAAGCGCGATCGCGCCTAAACGAGCGCTCCTGCCCTCTCCACCGAACGCCTAAAGAGCGAGAGCGAGAGCATGCTATGTGCTGTTTTCCATGATCTTCGCTTTGTTACCTGGCAGCAGCACAGCCCAAGAGGGGTGCTGCAGACGGCGTTTGACTTCTGATCTCAACAGTTTCTTGCCAATGGTCCGTCGAGACAGACAGCGACGATCGTCTCCAGTGCAGTGTAAGTTGCCGTGGCATATAAGGGTGAGAAAAAGAGCGAGTAGCAGAAACAAAAGAACACAAAATGTTTGCAGCGTCAGCATAAGTTTCATGTTTCGAGTGTTTTTGTGCCGTGCTGGTGGAAAATTGTAGCTCGCAGATTGTTTTGTATTATGACTGACCTTTTTGGTTTTTTGTGCTGTTTTGCAAACATTTTGCTACGCAACTTGAAATCCATCACCATCTTGAACGGAAGATCCCTGGAGTGATTGATCGAAGCGAAAGAAGATATCAAAAAAACAGTGGAATTTTGTGCATATCTGTGTTTGTGCTAATTTCGTTTTACTTGGAGGGAAGAAGGAATTTGTTTGCTCATTAGCATGCGCCCGGTAACGGAACGAAAACGAGAGATAAATAGTGAGCTTTGAGTCGAAAAAGCATTGCCACCACCACATCATTCGTTTCGCAAAAGCGAAAAGCAACCCTAAAAACAAACAGGTCACAGTGGCCTGTACCATCGTCATCATCATCATCATCTCCATCATCATGATCGCGTCAGTCTGTAGTTCAGTTCCATTCGTAGCACGCAGGTTCCCAACGGTGTGTCTGTTTTGAAGTCTCCCACTACGCAACCGATGGCGCCGGAAGAATGAAGACAAATTAATGTACATGTTTCGTGGGAACACTTCTTCCGAACGATGGTGCAATAGAGACCACCACGAACAATCGAGCGCTTGCCGTTAGCTGCGGCAGGTCTGTTTTGTCACCTGCGGAATGAGACTGTCTGAAGCTCTGGGAAGTTCGGTGCGTTCGTTCTTTCGAAAGGGGCTGATAAATAGTAAACTGCCCTTTTTTCTCTTAAAGAAGCGAATTAAAAAGGAGACGTCCTTGATGAAGGTGAGAATGTGGTCGGTTTCGTCAAAGGATACAAAGTCTCACAGTTTCTTGAAATGGTAAAAATGGCAAAGGTCATGCTTTTGGATGTACTTCAGAAAAGTTCAGTTGCAGCTCTCCAGCAATAACTTTGAAAGCTTCTCCAGAACAGCTGGTTCAAGTTAGCTTCCTTTCTTTTTCGGCGGTCCACAGTCAAACACCTCGATGAATCATGCCTGGTGCAGCAGAGAACATGCAGAAAGAGAGAGAGAGAGAAACAAAATGAAGGAGGTTAACCTGCTTAGACCAGGATGGCAGCAAAAGGCGCGCACACCGTCGTTCGTTGGATAAACTTTAAGCGCAGTAAGCTTAAAAGTAACAGGCGAGCAGAGTTTCCAGTTGCTAGCGCCGAGCGTGTACGGTGGGGGAAGAGGGTTCGTTGCTTGGTGTCTAAAGTCAAACGTTCGCAGCGACGTGCGCGATCGTAACTTGAAGATCGTCAGTATCTATCTTTGTGTGTGTGGCTGTGTGCGTTTGTATGGTTTCTTTGGTGAGTTTAGGTCACCTGGAACCACTACCAAGAACAGAGTGGAAAGGAGAGAAGACACACGATGCAAGTTGGAACGTCGCCGCCGCCCCTGTCAGGTCAACATTGCCGAAGGGAGGAAAAGAAAAAAAGGTTTCACTCCATCGTAACGCTTTAAACGTTGCTTTGCGTGTGTGTGTGTGTGTATGCGTTGCCTTCCTTTGTGAGAAGAACCGGCATCCGACAGAGAAGAAGGTTGCCTTTTGCTCTGGGATGTTGACTTACGATGCATGACGTGGATTGGCCATCAGTCCTCCTGTGCGGGGTTTGTTGCCTTCGCCTGGTAAAGTCTTTTGTACAAAACGTACACAAGCTGTCTGTGTGTGTGTGTGTGTGTGTTTGTATGTTTGCAAAGGTAAACAAAATCGGCAAAAATGTAGATCGAGTTAGCGAGATTTACACACGCCTCCCTGAGCGTCCTCTTATCTAATGATCAAAATTCGATTCCAAGCACGATCCAAGCCCCGAAGATCACCGACGACTATTAATCAACCTGTCAGCAAAGGGAAAGATTTACGGGAGAGAAAGAAATTTAGCACCCTCCACCTTTTGGGGAAAAAGACTTTTTCCCCTTCGAACAAAATGAGGTCAAAAGCTTAGCACTACGAGAAGCGACCATCTCGACCGACATTAGAAGCTCTTCCCTCTGTGAGTTTGTCTGCAAAGGGCATCTTGACATTATTCTGTCGTGGCGGCCGCTGTTCGACGTGCTCAGGCGCCTAGTTTACACGCATCAGGTGCGCCGAACCGTGTCGGATTGGCTTGGAGCACAGCAGTCAACGCTCTAGAAGGCGGAGGAGACGAAGTTCGAAGGGTACAAGTCGTCGTCATCATCGTCATCAGCTAAAGCTCATCTCACTGTCAAACGAGCGTGTGTGTGAGCGGCTGCGCAAAGATAAACCATGCGGGTGTGGTTGTCCGTAACCAAGCTTGGTTACGCAAGGCAATACCACTATGAACGAAAGACTTCAACGAGCGAGGAAAGGGCGAACCGTAAACCGCGCGCGCGTTAAACTTCCGTGAATTGAAGCTGTTTTTTTCGTGGTAAATTTTCTTGAACTGTTATAATAATAATATATTTCCCCTTTTGGGTCGTGTGTTGGATGTGATTACCAGGTGCAAATTATCGCATTGCAAAATTGTTACTTTTTGCGTTAAAACAAGACCTGTTTCCCGTCGTTGACACTTGAATCGCAGTACTCCGAAACGGAACAGGGCACAAGTTTGATGTTTGGTTTGGATTACAACTTTTTTTTTTTACAGCCATCTCCCGCTCGAGGTGTGTGATGTGTGATCGCTAGTTTCACATCTAACACCAGTCGGATGTTTATACCTTTGTTACAAGGCGTCATGTAACGACGTACCATGAGGTTCAAGGAGTTTGGTTGTTACTTTTACCTGATTTTCCTCCAATACAAAGCCCAACCAAAAGCAACGTTTTCCTTACCCCCCCCCTCCCCCTGTTACTCCCCATTGTTACACACCAGCAAAGGTCTCTTCCCAGACACACGCTCGCACGCACCAAAGCATCTTGACGATGTGAGCAGCGCTCAGTGAAGACAAACGCTTTGCGATGTTTTTTTTCGGGGGAAAAAAAAGAAACGGAACAGTTTACTATCGTCCCTGCTCACGACTGGCTGGGGTGGAAGAAAGCATTAACCATTGATTTGATTTTGATTACATAAATTTCATTATATTGGTGTGCGAGTAAAAGGCGTCAAAGCGTTGGAGAGCTCGGTTGCGGTCCGGATGCGCCAGTGAGGTGTGATGATTGGAACGGGGGGGGGGGGGGAAGAGTGTGTGTTTTAATGATAGCACTGCGTGTGTAAGCGTTTGCTAAAACAAATGTCACGATCCATCTTGTCTTGTTGATTAGAAGCGGGTTGATTAGCAAGAGTGGGCCGGGGCAGGCGAAGCCGCCACAGCTCGTTCAGTGGGAGAAAAAGGTTGATCGCTGAAGTTATTTCCCGATTTGCCGAACAAAGCGGTTATCTTGTTTCCCTCTAATCGATTTCCATTTGTTTGTCCAATTATTTTAATATGTTTCGTGATTTTGGAGAGGGATGTTTTACCATTCAAATCAATGCTGACGTACTGTTTGCCGCGTTGGACTGGCCGAACGGTCCCCTTTTCTTTCGGTGCGAAAACTAGATCCATAAAGTGGGAAGCGTTTTTAAGCGAGATAGATTTTTACGACGAACGCTTGTTGAGCAAGCCAGGTATATGGGTGGGCGTCATCATCGTCGTCATGACCACCATCGCTGATGATCGCTAAAGAGAAACTTACACTTTACAACATCACGGCTCGCCTTGATCAACCTTTCCATTACACTTGTTACAAACTGCTCGCCGAACGCTGTGGTGTGAAACAGATCCACTTTCAAGTGCACAAAAACGAACAAAATCTTCACAACCCGGGTTCACTGGTGAAGTGAGATAGTATAAAAAGACACCTCTTTCACTTCTTCCGATCAGCGCCAGCTGCTGAAAACGTGACGATAGTGTTGAATCGCTTGAATCGTGCAAAAAAAAAAACGCTGCCCCACTTCATAGTTAATTTAATTACATTTTCCAAAACAGGAATCATCGGCTGTGTTTTTCATCCACTCCTAAAAGTGTTAGTGTCTTCAAAGCAAACTGTCGTCGGAAAGTGACTGCACAAACAAGTGACAACGCTGGTTCGTTTTTAGTGTGGCTGTTAAGTGAAAATACCTCCAACTCGGTTTTTGTGTGTGTTTCTTGTGAGAAAAGTGACTGACTGTGCAGCTTCTGCATAGGATCACGTGCGTCCTCTAGATCGATTTTTTGCCGTCAAAAAGTGCCCCCCCTAAAACAGCACAAACATGGGAACGAAGATCGAGTACGTTGACTCGAGTCACATGTACGCGACCAACTACATCCGCAACTCGAAGGCGATCGCCGTCCTGTGGGCGATCTTCAGCATTTGCTACGCGATCATCAGTGTCGTCGCGTTCGTAACACCAGGTAAGCAGCCCGTTTTGGGGTTCGATGTTAGAGGTGCTCCTCTTGGTATGCTTCTTTAATGAAAAACAAAACAGAGCCAATAAAAGGAAGCATGCAACGGTTTTTCGTAAAAACAAAACGTGACTTGCACTGCGCACTGTACGTTTGGTGTGAGGAGCGTGTGCTGTGCAGGGAGAAATAAAACCAAGCAAAGCGTGGTTTTGTTCGAATTCTATTACGATTGCATAAATGGTTTTGTGCAGTTATGTGTTTGTGGTCGGTCACATTTGGTGTGCTTTTGTTTTGCTCAGTGTGATTCTTAACTGTGATCTTGTAAGAAATGATTTGGGTAGAACGTGAGCTGAACTTAAATTTAAATTTTATTTCGCCGGGGGCTAGAGTTGTTGCGGGAAATACCAAAAAAAAGGTAAAAAAACTTGAAATTAGTTTATCAGCGACCGATTAGTTGTGGCTATCTAACTCAGGCATTTCGCAACCAACACTGTTGCATGCAAACACTTTGCAACGTTTGCAACGAGCAGAATGTTTATCAGATACGCTCATTGAATTATTTTACTTTATTTTGACCATATCACAACAGTGTCCTAATGCTGAGAAATTTGTCAACTTAGGCAGCTTGCATAGCAATTTTTAGACCATAATGTAAACAGCCGCATTCTTTGCGTGATGGGATTGCACCAAATAAAAAGTGACCGTTGTTCAACCAAACGGTAGGGATTTTCCGTTTTAAGAACAATATGGAAAATAGCTTTAAACGTTTAAAAGTTTTAAGAACAATAGTATAAAATAACTATTGGGGATGTTTTACATGGTTTACAGTGGCTAAAATCATTTATGGTACACTCTAATTAAAAAAAATCCAAATCGATGCGCTTTAAGTCTAGCTTGAAAACTAGCTAAGGTATGAAAAACATATGCTGAAATGTGCATTTGTCCTTTTATTTGTGAATTTGATTTTTTTATTAAAAAAAACCGCTTGGGTCGTATTATTTTGAATTTAGCTATTTATTAGCAAACAAAATTACAAGCAACCAAAATAATATACATTTTAAGACTTAAAATAGTTAGCAAGAAGACGTTTGAAATGCTTCATATTATTCCACATCCTGTCAAAACGTGTTAAAAATGTTAACTACTCCAGAAATTGTTTGTTTGTCAAAATGTGGAGCTAGAATATACGATTTCGGACAATTCACCACTCCATTCTTTTGATTTGTGTTCTTTTGAGCGTGACTGGTACTGGTACTGGTACAGACTTTTTTACATCATTAACAAATAGCCGGAGAAGGGCAGTTTGCCGTTATTTTCCAAGTAAACTAAATTATTACGTGAAATGTGTTAGTTTAGATAATTTAATGCTACCAACGTTAGTGTACCACTGATGATTTAATGATAGTGTACTATCAATATATTACTGCGAATTAAGGTACTTTTAACAATTTTAGCCCAACTATGACCGACAAATTTGACAATTTTAAACCACAATATATTGCGTTAAATGAGTTAAACTCTAAAAAAAGGAAACCAAACTATAAAACCAAATGTGATGTTATTATCTTACTTGTCTTTTGCTACTTCAATCGTAACTGTTTTGGTATTCACTGGTGAAGATTAGGCTTCAAAACCTTTCGCGATCAATAGACGGTAGATGTTGATATACAGTTATTAAAATGAGGGAAACAATCGCGCAAAAGAAAGCGAAAGAACATGCTACGCCCGATCATGCTGCCTCTTAAATAAGGTTTACTATCAGATTTTGAATTGAGGCACCGAAGTTAGTCAAGTCAGTCACCCTTGGTACGGGTAAAATAGGTCCGGAAACGGGTATGAACCACGTCTGACTTTCATATCTACTCAATAGCGCAGCCGGTCAGTTGAAAATGTGCAGTGTAATTAGCTCAATATTAGCTACTGTTGAAGATTAACGTTTGTTTTGAGTTGTTCTTATAAGTTTCATCGTAAAGTATCAAATTTATTCCTTTTAATATTGAACTTTACCTTGTAAGAGAAACAGAGCTAATTTTATATTTTCTAAATCCCATCTAGGGTTCAATGGGGTTCAATTGTCAAGAATCTTGATTAAAAAAAAAACAGTTCACAAAGTCACATCGTTTTTTAAAGATGTCTGCCTAACTCAGGAGAATTCCGTCACGCATTTCTCACGTGAACAATATTTATTTATAACTCTGTTTCAAGCTGAATCAAAAAGCTGTACTGATCTAATTCAACATCAATTATCACACTCACTCTATTCTGGGCTATTCTGATGCAAGAATGTATACTTGAATTCAATAGCGCCCCAGTGCTTGTTAGTTTTCATCTAACCCATTTAATATTCCATTCGCCATTGCCCATTGTTTTTGTTTTTTTCACAATGGGCACAATGGCACGGGTAAACGATATGGTGCAATTTGTAATGGAACACCCGCTTACGATTCCGAGGTCTCGATTAAAAAAAAAGGGATCGCCAGATTATGCAGTGTAAACAGTTCAACTGTTCTTAACCAGCTGCTGCTGCTGCTGCTGCTGCTGCTGCTACTAAGCCGTTTCAAGTCACTCCATTATAGTTTAATGCTGGTTGTTTGTGTAGGTGTAAAACACCACAACTTCCATATGAATGTGGTGAAGATGTCGAAAAAAAGGGGCCTCACCAATACACACACTGCACGGGGTTCCATCTTGCTGCACATGTGCTCTGGGCACCTCTGCCTAAGACGCTACAGCCGCTTCTTCGCCCTCAAGCATGCTCCGCTTTGTGGCTTGTGCCGTTTGGTTGTGACCTTTTAAAAAGTTGTTTCCAAACAAACCTGCCTGCCTGCTGTTTTGTGTAGGAAGGGTGGCAAACTCAAGCGGGGAGGACGCAACAATTGACCAGGGTTTGTTTTCGCAAGCACACATCAAAAGCTTCGTCTGTGCTCGTTGCTGCTGGTATAATAGTGGACAAGCTTGTTAGGGGGGGGCAAAAAGAAGAAAAGAGAGCGCTTTTTTTACAAAGTTATTTTCTGTCCTTTCTATGCGCACTTCAATTAGCTAAATCCACAGCGAGATTGGCGCGATCGAGCGAATCGAAAGACTTGAACGCGCCTGCTTGTATGAGGCGACGAACCTCTCCCCTGGTTAGCGATTTGCACCTTAAATAATACTAAAATTAAACATAATAACCATAATGATCATATCGCTCGGTGCTGGAAACATTAAAGCTGGTTAAACATGATGCAATAAAACTGTCTTGTGCCATAAGAGTTTCGGACCGGAAAGTAAAAGTTTTTCCCACTTGTTGTTGCTGGTGATTATGATGCTTGCTTCTTTTCATCCGCCCGTTGGGTTATGATTTGCTCGATGGGGGGGCAAACGTTTCAGTGCGATTTGCGAGTTCAATTATCGTCGGTGCAATTCGCTTACAATTCGCGACCATCTGATTAAGCCGGATGGAATTGATTGGCATTGTTGTGCAGTGGCGAACGGTGTGACTCTACGCGAGTGACTTTATGCCGCCTCTTTCGAACCAGGAAGCGACGAACCCCCGTGCGACACCGTGAAATTAATGTTTGTTTCCCTGGTTTTACAAAACGTGGTATTTAATAGGAAAGTGAGGGAACTAATAAGTGTGATTTATTTCCCCTGTCCCGCTACGTCATCACTTACACCAACTTTGTGTGTACAGTATTAATCTTTCGTGTAAATTTGCATGTTTATCGCACCATTTTCTTCTCTTGTATTTCATTTCCCGCGAGAGTTTTTTTCTTTTATCGTTCGATTATGCACAATTTTGCTTACCCGGCTTTTGCACTCATTATCATCGCCAAGATGCGCCAAGCAAGCGATTGACGTTAATTAATCAACGCCTTCCACCCCAACTCTTCTATCCCGCTCGGGATGCTGATAATACGATTTTGGCACAAAGCTCACGCATAATAATGCGATGCCCACACACAGGGACGATTAATGTAACCGTTTGCAAAACCTTTTTCCGCTATACACGTAGTTTCCCTTTTTGTTTTACTGGGAAGAAGCTTCACTTTGCCTCCTTTACAGTTTTCTTGCCCAGTGCTTTGAGGGTTTGAAGTTTTGATCGCACAATCGACCAATCAATCGTAACTGTTTTGGTATTCACTGGTGAAGATTGAGAGCTTCATACATGAAAACCTTTCACGATCAATAGACGGTAGATGTTGATATACAGTTATTAAAATGAGGAAAACGATCGCACAAAACAAAGGGAAAGAAAACCTTCGGTCGGGAGGGAAATTTGCTGTACTAACGGTACAGATTTTGCGTTTAAAAATAA
>AXCO02008994.1:0-12751 GCA_000473525.2 Anopheles melas
TTGGATGCTACTGCTTCGCACTGTTTGGGGTGTACTGTTTGTCGGGTGGTACTTTCTTCCCCAAGCTGGCTTCAGCAATCCGAGCTTCTGCTTCTGTTGCGAAGGTGGTGGTTATTGCGAGAGAGAGAGAGAGAGAGAGAGAGAGAGAGAGACAGAGAGCTCACAATCTCTCATATAACAGCCGGTCGTATGTGTTACGCCTTGGAGAGTCCAACAAGTTAAAATCCCGAATTTTACGTTTCGAAAAATGCTCACGCGATGTGAAAATTGGAACGGAGCGAAAGTAGGGTTTTCCCCTACGGTGCTCCACGGGAGAGCGAGAGAAAGTAATAGGGAACGCAGCGCAGAGCTCACTAGATTGGAAGTCAGGGTAGGAGCACCGAATGAGAGAATAAGAGTGAGAGCCAGGTCGTGAAATGTAGCAATAAAGGAAAATCCCCTAAAGTAACTCATCTGCTCATCCTTTACTCACGGGAAGGCTGATTGCGTGTGTGTGTTTGTGTAGCTCACCGACGGCGCTTGTTCACAGGTGGTAGATTTTGGGCAGGCTGTTGCTGGTTGTTGCTGTTTCCGTCTTTCGCTCTACTTTGCCTGCATCTAACCATCTTTTTTTGGGGTTTACGCGTTTTGGATTTTTTCCGGCACAAGGAACGTGTGCGTGCCGTTTGATTCTATGATGGGAAAATCCACTTACCAACAAGGCAGTGCCAAAGCTCCTCCTGGGCAGGTTTCGTTTTGCCCGAAGAGCTTCCAGCACTTGAATGTTTGTCCCAAACGTACGGAACCACATCAACAGCATTTCAAGTATAAAGACTCACTTTGACAACACACAATCAATAACGCCGGATCGCACCCCTCTGGTAAGCAAGTGAGCAAGTAAAAGGGCAAGCAGCACGCGCCACGCCAACAAACGCTAACAAGTTTCACCGAATGCCACCGCTTAAAGGCTTAGGTGACTGGTGACACACATTTTCCCGTTCGTGTTTCTTTACCCACCCCAGTACTGCATGGTTCCCCTTTTCCGTTCGGAAGAAAACGCCCATCCGTTTACACCCATCAATGCCGCACCGCCTATCTCACCGGAGGGCGGGGAGGTGGCCCACTCGTTTCCCATTCATGGCCAACTCGGCTGATTCCACTTTAGGCGTACCCGTTGTTGGCGCCTGCAAACGGCAGTGGCATTAATTTTCCAAAACGCAACCGAACGTGCGCGGATGATGGCGCGCTTCCCTTCGCTGCAATAAAAACCCCAGCGCAACCCAGCGCAGGACGAGCATAAGTCTTTACCATCCCCCCCCCCCCCCCCTTTTTTCCCCACTTTCCACTTGCACGGGGGTTGCTGTGCCGAGCAAAGGCAGACGAAAAGGCGGAAAATTGATGAGGACAGGCGTAAAGTGCAGAAGCCGCGACTGGGCGCAGCGACCTACGATTTACGATGTTTTTCGTTTGATCGACCAAAAGCGCTACAGAGGGAGATAAAGAGAGTGAGAGAGAAAACGCACAGAGACCAGCGAAAAGGAACAGCACAAGGAGTGTCATTGCAAGGAACGACAGTGGAGGAGAAGGGACAAAAAAAAACGATTTTCGGGTAAGTGGTGGCTAGAAGCAAACGAGCAAAAACCATCCCGTTCGAGCGCGATTGTTGGATGGTATTTGAATGAAATTGGAAACTAAATACGATCGATTACTCAAACGAATGAGGCCATCCGATGGTATTAACGCACAGACGGCAGACCGCTTCACAGGCTCTGTTGCCTCCCTCCCAAGCCATGGACAACAAAACCGTTCGGTAGGAGCAGAGCATTTCACGCGTTTGATTTGTGTCTTGGACAGCCCGTGTCAGTGTTGTGGGCCCGGTGGTGTTCGATGGGAGAGAGGGAAAGGTGGTAGATAAAATGTCGACCATCGAAAGACACTCCGTATCGGTCATATCATTCTTCCCATTAAGCCGAAGTGGAATGAGTGGGTCGGGCATGGTAATGATTTTTATGTTTACGGCACTCAACGCCATCCTTCGCCCTCGCTCAACGGTGCTTCAAATCAAAACCACCGGGGCGCCGAATACATCACTACCATCGCCAGCATGGTGAGTTTTTTTTTGTTACAATGATGCGGGTGTGTGTGTGTGTGTTGATTTCAACAAATTGAATCCATAATGATTTGCTCGACATTGCACGGTTGAATCGATTGGATGGATGATTCGGTGCCAGAAGCCGGGAGCGATGTATCATTCTTTCAAGACTGCCCCTCCTCTACCTTCCTGTCCCAGCCCTTCACGCCATCAGTCGACGATAAAAGATCATCTTTCCGCTTGGCTAGCGGCACGATACACACGTTGCAGCAGGGCAATAACACAGCTCCACATAAATGAGTGATGTTCAATTAGGTGTAACCACTCGGCATCGAGCATGGTGAGGGGAGAGAGCCATGAAAACAGGCGCCGCAGCAAAACCGGTAGATGGATGTGTAAGTGATCCACGGAATGGGGCACATTTGTCTTCATCAATGCGTAATATGAGCTCGATTGTGGATAGCGGGCGCAAAAGTGAGGTCGCATCGGGTCGACGCGCGCGCTTTGTAGCACCACGCACCGGGCGTCTCCATTGACTGTTGCTATAGCGGGCGCTGCTGTTAGTTTTGCCGTTTCGTCTGTACCGTTGCATTGTTTCACGGTTCGAGCGATACGAGCTAAAACTAGAGGGGTGAAAGCAAAATAAAAAAGAACAGCACCACACCCAGCCACAAGCAACAATGTTTAGTTTTGCAGCTCCAGCCGTGGCGCTCAACGGAAAGCATGCTGCACGTACGCACGGGCAAGGCCAAACATGCCAAAGTCTAGGTCTCGGGAGGCACGTCAGACGTTGACTGTCTCTGCTGGCGGGGTGGAAGTGTTTTATAGTTGCTCGCACTACAACGGAGGTTCGTTTCGCTCGTGCTCAGCTGATATGTGAGATGCTACAACAGCATTACACTCTTTGAACCATTCAACCTTCAACCTTCAACCCCGTTGTTCTTTGACGAATGGTAGCAAACTGTCCGTAGAGCAGGCGTAGCGTTTGAGTGTAGTTTCTAGCCTGCCTAAGCATGTCCTTGGCAAATATTTTACCTTCATGAAGTATCACTCCTGTGCAACAGTAATGAACTGTTTTTATTGCAGTTTCGTTTGCTAGTTTGCGAGGCGTTTAAGGTTTAATTTGTGTTCCGCCGACCTTGCCTCGTGTCATGAGACACCCCGTCTGATGAATCCCAGCATCGAAAGAGTATACTAGCGAACGCGCAATACAAGTGTCACGTTACCACGCACCTCGAAGCCACAGCAGCACACCAACAACTATTGCCTCCCCCCCCCACACCAGCTAGGATCATTTTCCCGAACAGCATCAAAAACTTTAAATTGAACGTTGTTTTCCATTTCCCCTTAATTAATGCAATGCACGGTTGAAATGGTCCATAGCTCAAACCGCTGCAAGCTTAGAAATAGTTTTCGTTTCCGTTGCACCCGTTTGGCCCCTGTTAAATCCGTCCCTGCGCGTAAGCAGGGTAGAACAAACACGATTGCTATCGAAATTCACAATTTAGAGTGTTTATTTTTGTATGCTTCCACTTGCCGTGCTGCTTAAAAAGGCCAATAATAAGCTTCCTCCGCTCGTAAGCCTAGACCTGGACACAACCGGAAGTGCTGCTTCGTAAAACTTCCTCCTCATTTGCAAGGGAACGAACAAACCGACCAAAAGGCAGACGCATTCAATGTCAGAAAGGAGCCTCTTCCGGTGCGGACGGAATCATGCTCGAGATTGAGGTAGTGTTTTTATTCTTTTTTGAGAAGGATCAAGCAGGGTGAGTGGAAAATTGGGAACTAGTTTCAAAAACAAAAGACAACAAAAACACAAAAAATGTTCTTTTCTTGTTTTATTTTGGGAGCTTACATGCTGTCCAGTATGGTAAAAATAATAGACACACTCACACACACACACTAACACTTCCATTTCAGGTTCAAGAAGGCCAAAAATACCATTCCTGTAGCAGGAAGTGAAAGTTTTTAACCAAGCGGAAAACATCATTTTCTCCGACCTTGCTGCTATGTCGCTGCTTGCCAACGGGCCGGGCAACCAAAGCAGCAGCCGAAAGGAAGCCGATAAGCAGCTCTGTGACGCTCTTCGTACTCGTGTGTATAAAAGGACAGTTTGATCTAATTACGTACGACGACCTACCATAAACTTGCTGCTTCTTCTGCCCGAGTAACGTTACCTCTTGCTCTACTAGATTTTGGTTTTCTCCCTTGTTTGCTTGCTTCTCATCACACCCGCTGCATGAGATTGAGTTTTTCTTACAAATCTCATCGTTTTTTGTTTGAGCCCCATGTCGATGTATACAAAAGAAAAGGCCCGAAAATGAATCCGTTACAAACACACTCTTCCTTTTCGCTGTATCTTTCTCTCGCTTGCTGTAAATAATAGACCGTACCGATACCGGAGAAAAACGTTAACGATGACACACGCATAAAGTTTACGGTCTCATCGGGTGCCCTAGTGCTGCACTGTGATCAAAACCCCGAAAAATGACACCGTAACTAACCGTCCCTTCCGGTCGATGTCCGGTTGGCAATCTTTTCTACACCATTAAATTTCGGTTTATGAGCGTATTTTGTTCTTCCTTCTCGCTTGCTTGTTTGTTGGCACACCCACCTCGTCCAGCAAGCAGAAACTGTCAAGGTTGACACTCATCAAACCTGAGCCAGAATGTGGGTGAGCGCTGGTGAAAGTGTATCTTGAAAATTCCGTCACAACAATGCAATGATGTTGCGGGTGAGCTACCAAGCAGCACAATGAGGGTGTGGCGCAAAAACAAGAGCAAAGAGCGTTGAATGATGGCAACGTTTTCCCGCGTCCCGAAGCGCTGCGCTGCGAAGCAAAAATGCATTAACGTCTTAAACCGAACCCTTCGGTGAGAAAGAAAGTGTCACTGCTACTGGAGTAGCGTTTCATCAACTCAACCCCTAAGAAAACCATTCGCTTCGCTCATCAAATTTAGTGACCATGAATCGTAGCAAATCGGTTGGTGGAGACGCCTGGTGCTCCGTGCGAACCGGGTACAAGCTTTGTGGTATTATTTACGTTACAAACTGATGCTTGGTTGTTGAAAAAATACACACTTCCCAGATTGGGAAAGCGTTGCTCATTCATGACTTCCCCATCGTGCCGGAGCATGTCTGTCCTGTGAGCAGAACAAAAAACTGGCGAAACTGCAACGATCCAACCGATAACACGCTGGCGCCTTCACCGTCTAAGTACAACGAAACGTTGTGGTTTTTTTTGCTGCCTCCATTCTTCCCACGCAACGGCCCGAACTAACCGGGATCGATAAAAAGTGTATCGCGGAGCTGCCGGAAGGATGCCTGCCAGCAGTGGCTGGGAAGCTATTTGTTCTGGTAAAGTGGTAATGAACGTGGAACACCCTTGCGCGTTTGATTGGCGAAAGGAAGCGAGTGTCTTTCGAGATGACAAAAACAAAAGGAAACGGTACCTTTTAACCATACCGGTTTGGATGGAAAGGGTTGCAAGACGATGATTTATTCATCACTCTTTGCTTGGAGTGATTTTGTGTTTCGCAGATGACACTCCGGACGGTCAATATGGGCAAAGTCGAATGGATAGACCGGAGCCGGTTCTATGGTGGTTGGCTGACAGGAAGATGAAGGTGTACGTTTGTTAGCAAAATAATCCTTATCTTGGGACTGTCCTTTTTTCCTGCACCATCTGCTGAGTCAGGTAGGCTACTAATTCTTCCCATTTTTATCGGTGGGAAAAGAAAAAAAAATAATTGCAAAACAAAGGGAAGGATCGTTGCATGACAAGCAGTTTTCGCTTTGTTGCAGAAGGGAAATATGATGTGATTCAAATAAAAATTTCATCACAATATTGGTGAGCATCATTATCTCACCCTGTTTAAATTGACATTGAACCTATTGGGCTCATTCGTCTTTTTAAATTGTTCATACCTGAAAAACGGTATCGCTAAAGAAGTCTCGCTCTGAAGCTTTCAAAACGCCTAAAAGTATGCAATTCAATGTAATGTAAGTTATAGCATGATTTTTTTTTGAAAACGATAAGATAAAAAAGGATAAAATGATTATCTTTTCGTTTCACTTTAATCATCGCTGTTTTATCAAGAATTTTCAATCTGAAAGATGTATTTTTATACACACAAGAAACCCCTGCCTTTTCCTAACTAACAAAACCGTCTTGCATGAACCACTCCTACCAAACGGTACTACACCAGGGGTACACTGTTGCTTCGGCTGCAATTATAATTAAAGTGCACGTTGAGTAAGAATACTTCTTGCGAGTGGAACATAAATGAAAGCTGAAGGGAAAGCAAATCGCACTGGAACGAAGGAACAGTGCACCCCTTCGCTGCACCGAGTACACACTCCATCCTGTTACCTGTACAAACGGGCAGCGAACATGCATCAAAATTTATTGTCTTTACCAACCATAATTTATGTTGCACCGTTTAACGAACCATTAAATTGAATGAACGAAGCTTCCGTCCCGTCCCCGCTGGCAAAAGCGTGTGATGAGTAATTGCCACAAATGCTTCACTTTGGTAGCTCGCCCCGCATAGTATTCTATCGATGAACTCTCTTTTGATAATTAAAACGTTAGACACTATTTTGAAAAAATTAAAATTGTATAAAACAGCAAAATACGAACATTTTTATCGCACACAAAAATGTACTAATAGTGGTAGAAAATTGATGTCAAACTATAACATCGTTTTACGACCGATGCCAAACTCTTGTTGACTTGTTGAGCTAAACCGCATCGACTAGCAGTTTTCTCTACTTTCACAATACCATCATCGACAGCAAATGGTGGCAAAGCATCGACAGTTTTTGTTTGTTTTCTAGGGCATCATCGGAGTACAATGCCTTCCATACGGTTTTCACTATCAAAAAGGGATATAAATCATCCATAAGAAGCTCCGAACCCTTGCACACGCACAATGACTTAGAACGATCATTTCGACATTCGGGAAATATATACCTTACAAAAAGCAAAAGAAGAAGAACACACCCAAAACACCCATACATAAAGAGATAAAAGAGAGAGGGAGAGAGAGAGAGAGATAGAGAGAGATAGAGAGAGAGAGAGAAAGAAACAAGAAACAGTCATCTTGATGGTTGGTTTCGGTCCGCCCATGGAAAGGTTTCCGTTGCGTGACTGGAGGTCGTAAAAAAGGCTTAGCATTTTTTTTCTGTGCTGCTCAAGTGAAGAAGAAAAGAATCCGAACGAAACACAAAAGTAGATGCAGCAGAAAATCAGCAGCGATCAAAAATAACAAATTTAGGCCCCATTTCGGTACAACGCAAAGCGGGAAGCGTGCCGGGGTGAGCTTTTGCAAAGTCTTTTTCCGTCTCTTCGACTCTGACTCACAAAAAAAGGAACAAAAAGGATCAACTTGTAGCAAGTACCGTCACAATGGTTTTGCTTGCCCACTGGGGAGACGGAAGAAGGGTTTTTTTGGGCTCATTTCGCTACACGGATGGGAACAGCATTTCCCTCTTTTCGGTCACCATTCACCCCCTTATTCTGTGCGCACAATGCTGCCACAAAGATGAGTGAGCGAGATAAAAGCAGTTGATTTTGCCGCTTCAGCAACCTTAGAGTGAGAGGCAAACGCAATGTTACCACGCTGCAGGTGAGCGGTAGCGCAGCTTTGGAATGCTTTAAGCTACTGTTAACACTCCCTGCATAAGAACGGAAGGTGATGTAGTGTGCGTGTGCCCAGAACTGTATCCCCAATATCGATGACAGTGGACCGGTTTAGGGAATCATAAAGCTACCCCAAGCGTTTCTTTGGAGCCGACTGTTGTACCCGTGGTGACTCTAACATCGGAGAGGCAACAGTTTCTTGGTGCTTTTCCTGTTTGCTTCCATGGCCAGTAGTTCCCCTTCTGATTTTAGAGACTGTGTGTGTGTGTGTGTGTGTGTGTGTGTGTGTGTGTGTGTGTGTGTTGTGCGTTTTTTGTTGTTGGGCGTTCAAGCGCATTAAGAGTGTGTACCGAAGGTTGGGAAGCAAAATGTGATTTTATGCGATTTTCGATTGAGTTCGTTGTCGTCGTTGGCCAAACCTGTTCGAAGGGTAATGTTATGGGGTTGCACGAATTTTACCCAAAAACAGGAATGAAGGGGAGCGAGACCACTGCAAAGCCGTTTGGTGTGGCCTTGACAACAACAAAAAAGGGCGAACGGGAGATGGCACATTCAATGAGTTTTCCGGCTGGTGACAGCAAATTTAGCAGTCCGTTTTCATACCCCTCCTCGGCGCCAGCGTACCAAACTCCGCCCGTGGATTGGTTGGAAGCGTTGTAGCTAAAACCGGTAACAGATTAAGCGATTATGAAGCAGTGAAAAGGGAAGCAAGCAGCAACGTTTGAGGGGAGAGTGTTTCCCTTTTATTTTTCCATTATTTAGTTGAGCAAAGCCGTAAGCCGGTTTGTAAGTTGGCTGAAACGGCGCATAAAGTAGGTCGTACTTGAGTGCAGCACGGAATGGTGTCGGGAGTTTTGGTAAGAACTTTTTAAGCAGGCTCTTAGAAGGTTTGATTATGGGGAAATGATACTTTATTCGTTTATTTTAGCACAAAGTTTTGTCAAATGTGTTTTTAACTTATCTTCAAGTGATTGGAAATGATGATTTAATGTTAAATGCTAGTGGCTAAGTATAGTGTCGTTCAAGAACTAGAAATTAACATTACATGCTTCTAATAGAGTCTTCAGATTTGATATCGGGGTTGTACTTAAGATAATAAGACTTGTTATAGGAAATTGTCAATGGCATAATTTTGAGGATCTAATAAGTATACGACACGAAGATGATGATGATGACGATTAACATCACATCAAACCACATTGCACACCAATAGAAATAGCTACCATTTTCCAATCTTACCACTCTCAAGGCAAACAAACACAGCAAACAAAATTAATTTAGAGATACAAGCGCACCCTCACACTACGGTAAATAATTACTACCTTTCACCTCCTTTACACGTAAAACGTGTACAAAGATCCGTCAAGTGCGGATTCGAAAATTGCTCCCAAACAACTTTCACCATTAAATTACTTTGCCAGCACCATTATCATCATCATCACGCTCTAGAGTACCCGTGGGCCCCTCTAAAATGTGTCAACCAAACTGGCGGGAAAACCTCGCGGGATTTGGGACGCAGACTTGCTCTTCTCCCCAGTTGCTTGTGATACAATTTTAAGCACATTGTCGTTGCTTAAAGAAACCGTTTGCTTCGCCAATATTTCTTGCTCGACAAACGCGCGTGCCTACCCCGCCGCTAGCCGGGACCGCGTTGAAGCGATCATCATCTCATTGGTATGCAAATCAGATTTACGTGAAACAGTTTCTTAAACTTGCTTCCGAACGCGATGAAGGGTGGGGCAGCGCAAGCAACAGCGCACCAGCAACAGTACCGCAGCCGAACGAAGGCGCAGCAAACGTATCAAAGCCGAAAGGAATTAAAATTTCCCATCCCGTTACGATTTGTTTCCAAAATGGCGCAAAAAGCACGTGGCGCAAAACAAAAAATCCAGTATTAAATCAGGACCCATGTTTTTGAGCTGCTTGGTATGCGGGATGGCATGAATTAGTCACATTAGTGCCGCTTCCATTCTCGGTTGCTCACGGTGCGTTTTCAGCTCATTTCGTGTGCACTGAGGTGAGATCGTGCCCGCGCCACGTGGCCATCGCCGGCGGGAGGTAACGATCGCCGTATGGAGCCGACATTGCGAGCAGCGGATCTGAAATTGACACATTCCATTCGTTCCGTTTGCGCAAAAAAACAGAGAGAGAGAGAGAGAAAAACCCACCCCATCGCATCAGCAGATTACCCATTGCGGCGGGCGTACGTCATCGCATCCGATCGATTCCTTTCACTGCCGAAAACTTTGAGCAGAATGTGTACTATATTTACACTCGTTTGCCTTGCCGGCTGCTGATTACGTAAAGCATTTGGTTATTAATGTAGAAAATCTTTCCCACTCACCGGCAGTGTGTCGGATGGTAGTAGTGATTCATGTTGTCGTTTCGTTGGACTATTTCTGGACTCGAAACTCCCCCGCGGCTCCCCCATCCACACTCTCGGGCCGAATGATGTGAACGATTTTCATTCATAACTTTCGAAATCCTACGCACACCCTTCGTCCGGGCACGCCGGATGATATGTACAAAGTCCCTGCCCTGCGTACGCTCCAAGCACGAGCGGTTTTTCGGTGGAATACATGCGGGGGCGACCACAATCTTCAGCAACATTTGCGCTTTGGGTGCCGCACCGTTACATGGCCGATGAATGAAAAGCAATTCTAATTTTGGGACTGATAACGTTGGTGTCAATGTACGTGCTGCTGGGCGAACTGGGGATAGCAGCACAGCGCCGACACGAGCAGACGAACGCTTGCGCATCCTCTCCGGGCAAGGTGCCGCTTACCGGTTTGCTGGCAGCAAGCTGGTGGGCGTGGGTGAAGTTTCGCCCTGCTTTTCCCCATACTTTTCCGGGCTGTCAAACCATTAGCATAACAGGATCGATTTGGTCCCCGCGACTGCCTCATCACCGTGGCGATAAGCTGCTGAGGCTTTAAATTTAACAAAACACCTTATCGGTGGTGGGTTTCGATTCTGCCGCCAGAATTAAACGGCGCGAGTGTGCGACCGATGATAATTCGAGTTTTAGCTGGAAATCAGACATGACGATGCAAATCAGCAGGGATGGCGATGGGTTTTAATGAAGATATTTAAAATTAAATGGTGAAAACAGTGTTCCAGAAATATCTCTTTCTCTATTTTAAACGTAAAAGCGTCATTGACGGTTTGTTGTTTTGCTGTAGCAATTGTACGAGATGTTTGTTATTCAACTATTTACATGCTCTTGTCTGACGTATCATTTCAGCACGTGTTATCCCAAAGAGGATCAAAATGACCATTCGGTCTCGTTTCCATTCAGGCTGGAAAATCTGTTGGGCAGAACGAGAAAGATTGTAAAACGTCTAAACCGTTCATTGGAAGCTTTTGGTAGTGAAGGAAACGAAAGCATCTCAAAAACATGAAATGCGCAAAAAATAGTAAAATATTTTTCCAATGTATGATTAATGAAAGTTCAAAAACTTTAAAATGTTTTTTTTTTTGTGAAATTTTCATCAAACCCAATGCATATCTTGGCCTGTCATTAGCAACGTTTAACACTGTTCGTCGATGGCAGCGCTTCTTTCGCTTGACCAATACTGCCGGAACAGTTCAACCGCGTGATACACTTCGCATCCATGCATTCTCCTGATCCGTGAGGTAAGGGCTTAGGGACACCAGTTTCCTGCACAGCTTCAGACAAGCCCGCAACACTGAGTGACAGAGCACCCCATCTGCTGCTTACCATCGCGGCTAGACGGTCAGGCTCAAGACCGGCCCGGCGTTTCAGGCACATCACCATCCACCTGTCTCCGGCACGGCTTTCACAAATCCTGCCCGAGTTGGTCGGGCTGGTAGGTCATTCGTAAAATTTAATTAGCTGCATCAGATAGCACCGTGTGGCACCGTGACGAGCGCAGGATGTTCCAGCCCACCCAGAACCGGTGTCTCGCTGTCTCGGGCACACACACAGAATCTTGTCCGTTTCTTCCGGGGTTTTGGTGCGACATGGCGGTGCGTCGGACGTGCGTAAGCGTGCAGAGCTGAGCAAAAGAAGCTACCGGAGCAAACAATTCTGTTCCCCCCTGCGACCCCTGCCCGTACCCGCTGAGCACGGTTGGTGCTTAAGGAAAATTGTCACCTTCGGTGCTTAGGCAACCCGGGCAAACGGGTAAAGCGAAAGCTAATTGGTCCACTGTGCTGGTGGCTGGAGAGTTCGCTATGCTCCGTCCGTCTTTGAAGTTAAACTCGTTCAGCCAAACCGTCCCGCACCATTCCGTCGGTCAGTTGAGCGGCGAGCAGAAAGATGCTTCAAATGGCTTAAGTCCTTGGCAAGCAGAAACATCATTTATTTCACCTTTCCCGCCCAGTATGCGTACCCGGTCCTTATCGTACGGCTTGTCAAATTCAGGGAACCCGTTTTTACGCAACGATTGCTGTGAAAGGAGAAAAGCCAAAACGGCGGCACGTTGCGTTGCAGGAAGTGGAACAATGTTTTCATCCAGTTGTTGGTTTTCCCGTTTTCTCCGGTTTGTGTTTCGCGGAACGTGGAGCATTCCTTGTGTTTTTTTTCTTCTAGCTGTTGTTGCTGCTATTTAAAGATTTTCACTTTCAGGCATGCAGAGTTCGCTCTCCAAAAAGGGGAAACTTCTCTTTGAGAGTAAGTCAACCTTTTGCTTAAACCCAATTTGGGGGAAGCACATTTTCTTTGAAATGCAGCTGCTTCCAGTGAATTGTAGAATTTAATTAATTTCGTTTGCTTTAAAACCAAGCAGCATCGATCGTAACGAATGGCTTTTGTTGTACCAACATCTTGTCATTTTCCAGATATAGGTTCCATTCAGATTTTACGTTAAAAAAATTTCTAAATATGAAAAGAAAATATAAAGATAAACGTTCAATCAAAGGACAGAATAAATAAAGACTGTTCCTTTCTAGAGTTTTTCTCCTGTATGGATTCTGTTGTCTTTAAAAAGTGTTGTAAAACTATGGGGGCCTTCACGATTCTAGTTTGTTTTTTGTATGGAGTTTGACAGTTGGAGGCTGAAATCATGTAAACA
>AXCO02008999.1:0-12783 GCA_000473525.2 Anopheles melas
CGGACGGTCAGTGAGCTAACCGCGTGTGTGGCTTCTTACATAACCCGAACGCGCCAACCAATCGACAATCGTGCCCGGTTGCAATAAAACTGTGCTGAGTGCATAAGGAGAAAATCACACAGACACACAGAAGCATAAAAACCCACACCACCCCCGGACAGCCGCATATCTTAGTTCCGGTCCGGTGGTTTAGTGTGCTTTACTAAACGCAAACGCGCGTCTTCGTGTGCTGCGTACCTGCGGGCTGAAAGAATGAGGCTCTTATGAAGAGAGTGCTTTGCGGGGTGGGACGGTGGTCCCCAGTTTGGGAGTTTTATGTTCTGTTTTGTGTAAAAAGCATCAGGCTTCTTTTTTTTTTTGGTTGCTTCTACACGATCAATAAGCACCGAAAGGCATGCCGAGAGTGGTAACAATGCCATTTGTAAGACGTTTGTCTGTCGCTGCTGACCACACTCGATGAGGTGTTTTAAACATATTACTGGTACAGGGGTTTTGGTGTTTCGTTCCTCTGTTCACTGTGCGTTTAATTGTATCCTTTAGAGGTGTACCGTTGGATTTTATTTATATTATATAACTTTCAAAGCCAAAAGTCTTGGGAGATCGGTGCACTAGATCTTCATCTGCATGAGCTTTCATTATCGTCGTTTTTCTGCTAGATGTAAGAATGATGAAATCCTGATTTGTCTTTTAAAGCCTTTATGTATTAATATCCATCTCACTTTTCTGATCTGCTTTGTTAACACCTTAATTGGATATCATTTTATATGATGGAATGGCTTTTTATTCGCATTTTAAAGCGTTTGTTTCTACTCCGAATGTTTTTTTTTTAACTACTTGCTGTTGGTTAAGGTTCAAACATGTCAAGCTATGCTTTGCTTATTTAGCTCAACAATTGTACCGCTCTAAACCTACCTTACATGTAAAAGGGGTTTTCATATGATCTGATACGTTTAGCATACTTTCTTGGCTATATACGTGATCTACCTTATCTTATCTTATCTTCTGGGCTATATCTGATCATACGTTAATTGATACATAGCATCATAAGGTGGGGCGGTCCCGTGGTACAGTCGTCAACTCGAACGACTCAATAACATTAACGTCATGGGTTGATGGGTTCAATCCTAGAATGGACCGTCCCCCCGTAGCGTAGCAAGGAATGACTATCCGGCTACGTGGTAATGAATTAAGTCTCGAAAGCCTGTATAGGCCGGCATGTCCGTGTAGGACGTTACGCCAAATAGAAGAAGAAGCATCATAAGGTGTCTAGAAAGTGCGCCAAACGTAACAAAATCGATGAGATTCTGAGGACTTGAGTTTATACCCCATGACGGGCTTGTTGGAAAGTCGTACAGGTAGACGACTGTTGCTCGGGGAACAATCCCAAGCAAGCTTCACTTCATCAAAGATCTTTTGATATAAGTTGTAGGGTCAGTTTATCGTTGGACTTAAGGTTCCTTAAGGTTTTCTTTCAATAAAGTAAATGTCGTTAAAGTTAACTACGATATGGGCTTTAATTTACCGCCTCAATAACAACTCAGAGGATTGTTATACCTACAATGTTGCATAATATAATTCCAGCATAACTATTTTGGTAATATTTCGTCTGTACCTGTCTCAGTGCCTTCCAGAATCTTGTTTTCTTGTATTTAAAAAAGACCTAATTCTTCTGAATATGGTTGTTGCTTGCGTCTTTGGTTCGCGTTGCAAGAATTCCTTTATTTAACTGCTGCAGCACAGCACGTGCACTTTTACTGCATCACAAAGATACCCATCTAAAGTGCAGCATTCTTGGCATCGATTCTCACTGTTCCGTTCAGTGGTTCTTTCTGGCGCGCGTCAAACACTGTAACGGGAATTGACGCAACGGTTGTGAACCGCCTTACGAACGTATCATTTTAGTTTTGTCACCCTTGTCTTTGTCGAGCGGTGCAGTAGTTGACACACTTAAATGCATTAAGAAAAAAACCCTTTGTACAAAAAATACCAAAACGGTATGATGGGTGTTATGTGCCGCGATTCGCTGGTTTCGCAACCCTGCAGTAAAACAGAGCTTGAATGCAAATGAAATGCTTCAAGCGTCAAGGAAGTAGGAACAGTTTCATTTGCATTTGCCGTTGTGAGGGCTGAGGCTCATTGCAGGAAGAAGCGACACCTTGAGCATGCTGGACAACGCAGGTTAATCAAAAGAACAAAACGCCAATAAATGCTGATTCAGAATAAAGTTCCGTGCCGGAAGCTGTCACGCGGGGCCCTCTAACGTGGGAGTTGGGAGAGAGAGAGAGAGAGAGAGAGAGAACTCGTCAAACGCATCGGAGCTTGCACACAGAAAGAAACAGAACACAATCTTAGAACGTTCGTCACGCGTACGTTCCGCTGCCATCGGAAAATCGGAGGCGTTAAACCGAGGTCCAGGGTGAACTTTAAGCGAGCCCCCTCGGATACAACACTAAACACGAGCAGTAAACCGTGTTCCCGCGCTCATGTTTGATGGGCCGTCTCCCTACCCCGTTCGTGGCTAGTGAACTATTGGCGAAAACAAACAAAAGGCTGGCCACATTCCACACTGCCACGCCGCCTCACAGCCCACCGTCTTAATTAACCGCCGTGTCGTGAACGCACGGTGGCCAAGATGCCATACCGTGGTGGCCTCGTGCTGAAGCCGCGCATCCGAAATGAAGGTTTCGGTGCTATTCTGATTGGAAAGATAAATTTGTGGCCAAGAAAATTGGCCAACAGCACGGGCCTAGAGGCCGAACAGTACGTGAGTGTGTTGGGTGTGTTTGGGTGTGTGCAGTGCAAAGGGAAAAACCTGAAAAGAAAACGCTCGCACAGGGGCGTTGGGCGATGGGACGTTTCTTACTTTCGGTTTCGTCGTTCCTCATGCGTGTAGGTTACCGTTTCATACACGAAGCATACACACACAAATATTTCTGGGTTAAGACACTCGCAGTATGAAGACACCAGGTGCGCGAATTTCGGTGACAACAGGCGCCCCTCGCACAGCATCAACGATCGGTGTGTCGACCGGATTCCGGTGAGGATGGAAAGCAATTTCGCACTGCCAGCGTCGGAATGTGGAATGCCGATGACTTTTATTTGTCGGAAAAGTGCCATCAATTTCACGCCCTACCGAGCGAACGGTGCGGTTGCGTTCACCGACAGCTCGTTCCGTCACAGCTCAAGGTCCGGCGGTGGAGCTGCATGTAAAAGCGCGACCGACAACCACCCGCCTGGTGGTGGTTGGAATTGGAAAACTGTTCCACACTCCTGACGCAATTTCCTTCCTCGAGCAAGCTCCAGGGAGCCTTTTGACAGGGGCCTGCGGTGTTTCTCTCTCTCTCTCAGCTGAACATAAAGGTTCAACAGCAGTCAAGATGGCGTGTCCGTGAGCACCGAAAGCTAGTCACCGCAGGCTAGACACCGAACACCAGCAGCTCCACGAGCAATTAATTGAACGTTTGTTAGTAGTGGGTAGAAGGTTATCGCTGATAGTGATCTCCGCCTGCCACGCGAGTTGTCGCTTAGCTAATGGCAACCGAGGGGGATGATGGCACACATGCGTCGTTGGGGGAAGTTTCGCTTGAACTTACGTCTCCGTATTTACCCCCCACATTTGGCTCATCATCAGGTCGTCTACGTGTCGGATACGTCCGGTTATATACCTCTGACTGCGCTGCAATCCTCTCATCCCCGGTTGCCTCCACCGCCGGTGTACGGGGGTGATATTGATGCTGCCTGGCGTCCGGATCCGTGGGACAGGGACTACAATCGGCGCTATCGCTTCAACAACACCCGTGTTCAGCGTGAGTATTTCGGTTCGCTTTTGGTTGTTGGTGGAAATGTGTGTTTTGAATTATGTTATTTTATTCTCAGATATCGAAGCAGAGTGTCAGGACGATTATATGAAGATTCGTATTGGCTTCAATGGATCATTCAATGGACTTCTCTACTCATCCGGTAAGTGATGGTGAAATTGTTTATGTTTTATGTCATTAAATAAACTTAAATGGAGAATTCGGCTGCAAGCCATCCAAAGGAACAAGACATTCAGTTGTACTATGGTTGATATCCAACCTGGCTTATCTGCTTAATTCATCAAGCATCTTCAAATGTCTTAAGGTTACAGAGTTCGAAGCCTGTGATACGTTATGGCAGCGATGTCAAACTCATTTGACTTACTCAAAACTTACAAAATAGTTATATATTTACTCGTGTGAGTGAGCTTTCCTCAAAAACGAAGCAAATGAGGCCAATTGGCTCAAAGTCTCTATAAAAAAGCTATCCTCAATAATGTTGAATTTTTTGATACTGATGCAATCGCTTTGAACATCGAGTTGGGAGCTACAAACACTAGCGCTTACACATCAAAACTATTCAAAATATTTTTTTTATATTAAATGACATTTAAATATATTAAAATTAGAACATCTAAATTTTACACGAAAGTTTATTATGCATGAAAATGTTTTAAAATCAAAATAGAATATACCAAAAATTCCACTGAAATTAAAGTATTTGAAACTTTAACTTAAGAGCACAATTGATTTTAATTGCGTCATGTTAATAAACATATTCACATTTCTAAATAAAAATGCCAGAACATGCGTTTAATTATCAAATAATCAAAGCACATAGTGTAAAATATATTTTGGCACAAAGGGTCACGGGTCGCACCGAATGTTCTCAATGGTCGCATAAATAATGAATAATTATGCAATGCTCAATGTACACTCAAATCTCGTTGTTGCAGAATGATATATCTGTGGCAAAAGTAATAATTTATTTGATGTTATGATAAGATCTAGTACAACATGTTCTAGTAAAGGGTAGAGTTCAACGTCGTCTCAAGCTCAAAAAAAGAATGTTGAAGAACGGTGTGACACGATGACTCTATGAGTCTTTTAGGTCGTCATGCTCATACTCCCAACGTTTGAAGACTGAACGGAATTTCATTTCGAAAGGATTTTGCTATCGTATTTAGTATCGCATTTGTTTAGCATTACGGAACTTAACGCACGAATAAACACAAACCCCCCGTTTTTGCATTAACCCATAAAACACGTACGTGATCTGGCGCAAAGAGTGTCCCACAAGCGTCGGTGTACCTAATGCGTTTACAATCATCTTCCCACCCGTAGGCTATGCATACGATCCCGACTGCATGTACATCAACGGTTCCGGGCGCGACTACTACGAGTTCTTCATCCAGCTGAACCGTTGCGGAACGCTGGGAAAGAATGCGATCGGCGAGGATAGTCGCAAGAACCCAACGGTACGTGCCGAGTGATCCACCAAACCACCACCATGCGCATGACTATACTTTACTCAAAAACCGTGCGTCCAACATTCTTATCTCGGTTGCAGAAAAACTTTATGTGGAACACGGTGACGGTGCAGTACAATCCACTGATCGAGGAAGAGTTTGACGAGCACTTTAAGGTGACTTGCGAGTATGGTTACGATTTCTGGAAAACGGTTACCTTTCCCTTTCTCGACGTCGAGTAAGTCGGTCGTGTGCCAATGCAGTGTCATCTTATCACACCATTCTTTCTCACCGTGTTGTTTGTTCTATTGTCCCTTCACTCCTCTCCCCGCGAACGGTTACAGAGTTGCAACGGGAAACCCGGTAGTGTTCACGCTCAGCCCGCCCGAGTGCTACATGGAGATCCGGAACGGTTACGGTACGAACGGTGCACGGGTAACGGGGCCGGTACGTGTCGGCGATCCGCTCACGCTCATCATCTACATGCGCAGCAAGTACGATGGGTTCGACATCGTGGTAAATGACTGCTTTGCGCACAACGGGGCCAACAAAAGGATACAGCTGATCGATGAGTATGGGTAGGTGAAGAGCGTCTCTGAGTTACCGGTGGCGATAGAGATCTTATTCTGACATCTTCTCCACATTCTAGCTGTCCGGTGGACGATAAGCTCATCTCCCGCTTCCGGGGCAGCTGGTCCGACACGGGCGTGTTTGAGACGCAGGTGTACGCGTACATGAAAACGTTCCGCTTCACAGGATCGCCCGCCCTGTACATCGAGTGTGACGTGCGCATGTGTCACGGCCGGTGTCCGGTAGGTTTGCCAACGTCATCTAATGATACAGTGGCCGAAGTTCGTGTTGCTAATTAGGGGTTTCCTCACTTTCGCGCACAGAGTCAACCTTGCCACTGGAGAAATCTAAAGGGCGTCACGAAGCGTGAGGCCGTTCAACCGCAGGTCAACACCACACTCTCGGACAACATTAGCCTATTCCAGGCGCTTCGCGTACTGCAGGAGGAAGATGAGGAAGCCCGGGCGAAGAAGGAATCAATCACCTCTGCCAGTAAGTACAGAACAGGAAGTTGTTTTTGTAGCTCGCGCCACTAAACCCTAACTCCGTGTCGCCCTGCAGAACCTCAAGATATGTCGGAAACGTGCATGAAGACGTCCGTCCTGTCCGCCCTGCTTGCCACCTGCTGCGTGCTGCTGTGCGTGCTCGGTGGCTCGCTGCTGGCGGCGTGCGCCAAGCTGCGACACCGCAAGAAAGATGCCGCCTTCTTCGACAACTACGTCGGCCATAAGGCACAGCTGGATTGAGCTGACGCGTGCTGCGTGATCAATCGTTCAAATGCATCCAATCATCATCATAATCATAACACAAGCGCTACAACTTAGTCGTAATTGTTTAGTTGATAAGGCAATGGGAGTGGCACTTTGCCGACTGTTACTTGAGTAAGATTGATAGTCTGATAGGGAAGCGAAACAAACGGGACAAACTCTCCCACAGTAAGGTGTCGCTTGTGGTTTGGGTTCCGTCCTGCCGGGTGGCAATCTGTTCCCTTCCATTAATCCTCATATTTCATTGTGTGTAAATAAGCATTAATACTATCATTTTCTTTTTGTCTCACACTTTCGTGGGATATATTTCAACGCTTCACGCATCTCTGTTGCCCCTTAAATCGTACAATGTTTAACATTAACATGCCGCGTAAGAGACATTCTTAGCCGCTTAGCCGATAAGACGTTTGACTGCCGCCTCCCCCCTTAACAAACTGCAAGCCTGTATTGAGTATCGTGTTTATGCGGATTAAGCAAACGAAGTTTTTTTTTTTTGTAAATAAAATAATAAGCATTCGTCGAGTAAAGTACCTCCAACGTTAATAAATGAAGGAAATCCCGTTCGTTTCGGACTTCCGAGCAATGATGTCCGGTTTTTGGGGCACACACACCGGCAGCTTCTTGCCGGCGCTTCGTTCCCGTGCCAGCACATTGCGGCGGGAAAAATATCCCACAGGAAGGTGAGCCATCCCGTCCCACCGTGCGACGTACGGAAGTACGGTAACCTTACGATGGGCGAGCGTATTTCCTCTTTTGCGCTTCGCTCTCTTCGCCTCCCGCTGCACGGTGAACGGTTTGATGGTGAAGTAGTACACCAGCTCGACGATGCTGAGCACGGAACCGCCCATACAGAGTCCAAAGATGCCGCCGAAGGTCGCGACCAGCGAGTCCCAGGTCATGTACGCGTCGCGCTTGTACTTCACGCAGTAGATATCCTTAAAGTGCACGTTGAGGGTGGCGTACATGGAGACGTTTCTTCCGCCGCTGTTGGAAAGACGGGAGAGAAGAATATGCAGAATGAATAACTTCCATTGTTTATAGTTGATGTATGAATAGTTACAAGTTGGCCGACATGAAGCTTTTAGTCGTCCGTTGACTGACAATCGTTTGCACGTTATAGTTCTGGAAATTGAGAGCAGAGAGATCATTTTGGATTAAATACTTCTACTGCAATTGATTGCTTCAGTACCAACACCGAGCAAGGTGGTTTGCAATCACAATCCATTCCAAACTCTACGTCATTCAATTCCGGGTCCAAGGTGTCGTCCGTGCGCAAGCTGTAAAAGTATCCTGGAGCAAAGCAATACATTGAGGAAGCCAGCGATATCATCTACGAAAGATCAGTGTTGCTTACTTCTAAAATAGTGCAAACAAGCCACATGTTTCAGGGCACACATCTCCACATCTCTTCCCTCCACCATGCCTGAAAGCAAACAATTCCTCCAATATCTTGATTACAACTCACGCGTAAATCCGATATTCTTCCTACTTACCATATATTCGACTGAGGTCGGCGTAGTAGAACGGAACACAGTGGCATAGCTTCAGTATCGTCCGCAGACGACATTCCGCCATACAGACATTGAGATTGAAGCTATCACTGCTGTTTGTGCCACTCTCTTCCGGAAGGAAACATTTCCGCATGCTCTCCGGCACCTGGTTCATCGTGCTGCTGCTCTCGATCGGTAGTGGAATCACGGACATTACCACATCCCACCCCGGCTGTGCCACATGCTCAAAGTCGGCGTCCGACGGAAAGTCGCTCGAATCGTGTATGTACACCTCCGCCCCATAGTACGACTTGGTCGGTGCCATGTACGTATCGGGCTGGACGTCAATGAGGATAGAAAGCCCCACATGTCGCCCAGCGCCCGACAGCCGCTTCGGACGGTAGGGTGTCCGCGGGTCGCTTTGATTTAGCTGCAGCACCAACGGTTGCATCGTCGTGTCCACGTTGTACGAGCAGCAGAAACCGTTGTCGGTCCGTGTGCGGCGTATGATCTTCGAGCAGGGTATCTCCGACCCGAGCCAGTAGCAAACCTTGATCAGATCCTCGCACGGTTGCGTAAGCTCTAGCAGCAGCTTGTCCGGGTTCCAGCCCATGCGTCCCAGGACGGATTCCAGCTCGAGGTAGCTGGTGTTGACGGCTTCAAAGTTAACGAGACTAGCCTGAGCTATCAGCAGACCGGTGGCGTTGGCTTCACTCATCCCGTACTCCTTTACTCTGCAACGAAAGAGCGTGATTGTGGTACAGAGTAACAACACACCGGAAGAGAACCCAATTCTCACAGTCGATCGATAATAATCCTCGCCTTCCGGCTGTCTATCTTGTTGATGTTGCACACCGTCACCGCCGGAAAGGGTATGTTCCAGATCGGGTACGTCATCGTTTCGATCGTGGTGATCGTGGGCGTATTCCGGAAACGCATCCATGCGATCATACCCATAATCATGGTAAAGCCAATAGAAACCATACACACCAGCAGCCAAAGCATGCGCAACATTCTACTGTGTGGAGTCGTTGTGGCTCCGGTACGATCTTCCCCGTACACGTAGCGCAGCCCGTGCAGGCTTGTATTTTCACAGAACGTTTGCACTACAGAGCGAACCGTTGCCCGTACGGTTCTATGCACTTGCCGTAGGTTCATCGCGGTTTTGCACTTGAAAGGAGATGTCTGATTGGGTGCAATCATTGTGTAACCCTTATATATATATATAGGTTCTACATCCGTTTGAGGCGGTTCATCTGTTTTGATGGGGCACTGCATTACTAATGCAGCACGATAACTTTGTATTAACGGTGACATGTGTTGGGTGATGTGCATTTCCTGCTAGTTAATTCAATGATGGTGTGAGCCGGTGCATGTCCTGGTTGGTTGTAATAAATGATGAAGGATATAAACAGTCCGACACACGTGGGGCAGTATAGGTAGGTTCGCAGTCCTGGTGACAAGGTGTCGGACTGTTTAGCCTTTTTTCCAAACAGAAATAGATGATATATTAGCTTAATAATAATCAACTTAGCGTCACATCGTGTCACGTAAATAGAAAGGGTTTGACTAATGTAATTAATTCATTTTCACAAAAGCGCAGACTGAAAGGGGCATTCACGGCGTTTTGTTCGAGATGTTACTTCACGTGCGACATCTGTGTCGACACATCGCTCACGACCTCATGAGGTTGAACAACGGCTACACAATAGAATGGTGAATATTTCATCCTCACTGCCATGCGTATATAACACCGCGGCTAGCAGGAGGCTTTGCTCATCCTTGCCAGTGTAGGATTGTCGTAAACATGTCCCACTCGCCGTCTATTGCTAGTGCCCTCCGGCTAGCCTCTCAAACAATCGTGCAGACATTTTGGATATTTTGTGAAAACTCTTCGCTCCATGGACTGCGGTACATTGGACGCAACAAGGCAACGAAGGGCAATACGCCGCTCCGGTTCGTGTGGAGCGTAATCGCGGTAGTAAGCTTGGGATTCACGCTCTTCCTCTCCAGCTCGGCGTGGGACCAGTTCCGGAGCAATCCCACGTTGACCACGATCGAGACGACCTCCTATCCGGTGTCGCTGATTGCTTTCCCAGCGGTTACGCTGTGTAACATTAACAAGATACACTCTACCAAGGCGGATGAGCTTGGAGCGAAGCTGTAAGTGTTCGTAAAGAAGCTGAAAGCAAAGCTTAAATGTATCTTTACATTTCCTTCTACTCCAAAACCAGAGCCAAGCTGGGAGTGCATATAAATGACACGACGGACGTGATTTACTCCCTGCCCCGGCTGAATGATTTACGTCCAATCGATCAGCGCATCGTCGCGATAGAGGAGCAGCTCCGCTCGAAAGGATACGACACGGAGCAGCTAGCATTTGAGGTTGCACCCCCGTGCGAGACGATGCTGGTGCACTGCTTCTGGCTAATGCAACCGGTACAGTGTCGTACCCTGTTTCGGCGGACGAAAATCTTCGCCGGCTACTGCTGCTCGTTCAATGCGGACCGGTTTCTGGAGCCGGTGTTTACGCGCGAGAAGGAACCGGGTGAAGCGCCGCCGCAGGAAAGCCTCCACGTGACGGGCATTGGCAAGGGGGAAGGACTTTCCGTGCTGATGGATATCGGCGAGCAGTACTATACCGCGTCGAACCGGTTCTCCTACGGCGTCGAGGTGTTTGTACATCGTTCGTTCGATTTTCCCGACTTTTCCGACTATACGACCATCGTGCAGCGGGGCACCGAGACGGATGTGTCCGTGCTGCCCACGCTCGTGACGGCGAGCCCGTCGCTGAGGAGCATTGCGCTAGAAAAACGTGGCTGTGCGTTTAAGGATGAAGGTAACAGTACGGTTGGCGTACCGTACACGTACAGCAACTGCATGAACGAGTGTGAGCTGCGGTACACGGCCAGCGTTTGCCGGTGCATTCCGCTGTTCAAGCAGACGGTTGAGCTGCAGGCCGAGCTGAAGGTGCCGATCTGTGGGTTCCGGGAGCTGGGCTGCCTGCTGGATTTGAAAGGTAGTTCCGGTGTGCTGTGAATTTAGAGTATGAAATGAAAAGAAGAGCTTACTTCGTTGCAGATCGGGTCAGTTTTACCTCGGAGCAGGTGGCGGAGATGATCGGTACGGCAACGCAACGCTCCATCATTAAGTGCCATTGCTTTCCTAGTTGCAATATAGAGGTGAGTGAGATTTTGATAAAGAGCTAATCGTACACCTGGCTAATCTGAGTATATTTGGACAGAAAAACGAAGTCCAAAGCATTTCGAACTCTATCTCCAACCCGAAGAAAGATTTTTACGTGTAAGTGTTGCCACATATTGCATTACCAATAGCCAAATGTTTTATCTAATTCCTTCACATCCTCTTCAACACCAGTCCAGAGTTTAATTTTTCCGCCTACGGTGTGCTGCACGTGCACTTTCGCTCGACCAACTGCCTAAAGTATAGGCGCGAACCGTTCGTCACCTGGCAGGCGCTCGTCGCTACCTTTGGCGGCATCCTGGGGCTCTGCTTTGGAGGATCCATACTAAGCCTGATCGAGGGTTTGTTCCTTTTCGGCGTAATTCCCTTCACGGTGTACAGCGCACTGAGAAAAAGGAATGGTAAAGCTGTCGGGCCTAAAGTTAGTACCACCATTTCCTACGTGGACTACCCGGGCATTCAACCGATGGGATATTTTAGACGCAGGGAAGTTATGGCGCGTGCTTTGAATAGCAAAAGTGACCCGATGTGGACGATAGGGAACAGGATCCATCCGGACGCAAAGCGCTGGAAGCAGCACCAAATTGATGAGCTGAAATTTATACCATAACCCAGCAAAGCAAACAGTGGATTTATTAAGATTATTAAGTGGATATTAAGATATTAAGATTAGAGAAATGAAAGGACAGAATTGTTATGTTTGGACAAGATGTAGAAACAATAGGGATCAATATTTCAACTCAAACTGCCCAGAACACCAACATCCGATTGAAAACTAAAAGTACAAACGGTTAAAGAAGCTTTTCAATAAATGTTTAAATAAAAAAGTTTGGTGTGTAAGTAAACACTACATCCATTTTGAATACAGCAGTATAACCTGTTGGCTGCATTTGCCTTTTTAAATCAGACATTTAAATCGGTAAAAGTAAAGATTAAAATCCTTCGCTGGCCTAACGAAACTTCATCTATTCCAGAATCTATGATATAAAATGGTTATTTCCAATGTGTTTTTTCGTATTTTTGAAATTAATCTAACGTTTGATTATTAACAAATATCTTCTAATTCAATATTTTACAACATTGAACGTAAGAAACAAAGTAATAAATAAACAAAAGCATACCATGTGCTTATAAGCCAAAACAAGCTGAGAGCTGTTGAGTAATTTTTACTCCTCTCATTATGTACTAGTTTCGATAAAAAAAATTGTTTAAAAATGTTCTAAAATTACATTTTGAGGAAAATTATGTGTTTCAAATGAGCAAATAAAATAAGATAATCGGCAGGAGTTAACTTTGACTAAAACCGAAGATTGTTTACTGAATTATTAGATGGAAGTTTTTTTTTAAATAGTGATTTATTATAAATAATTTTACATGAACATACATTTGAAAAATAAATTTTACCTCCAGCAAAGGTTAAAATGAACAGTTTAGTATTATTTCACTTTTTTAACAATTTTAAACGCTTTTTAATAAACACAGAATA
>AXCO02009000.1:0-12754 GCA_000473525.2 Anopheles melas
TTTATTGTTTAGCTGTCGCAATGTCCTGATTTTCGTCTAGAAACAATTTCCTCCATCTAAAATCCTTCACCTGACTGCACCAAACGCTACGGTCATTTCACAATATTTATAAACAAATCCGGTACGCTACATTCAACATGCACCTTCAACCCATAACACAATCCAACAGCTAGGACCCAAACTCTCCATCCAGCCATCAAATTTATTGACTTCCAATAGTTCGGGGGCAAAAGATTATCGAATGCAGATAGTATTCTCTCGAATAGTTCACCCTCCAAAGCGTATCCTCGGCAGGGCACGATCAATGAAACGGCACAAAAAGGGGACAGCTGGTCGAGGGCGACCCCGGAATACAATGGGAGTAAAAGGGATTCTCTTCCGACGTAAGCATCATGCCCAGCCTCACACCATCAGCCCACGGTCAGGTGGCAGTAACAAGTTGATGAATTATGATCCCGCTAAAAGACAAACGGTCTTTTGGTGGAACGATTCTTCGAATACACAGATCGAAACATCGCCGCTCAAACAACGGCAACCGGTACAAAACTGAAACTCATTCGATTGATTATAAATCTTTACACCACTGTTTCCTTTTCCACTAACTAACGAATCACACCCGTAATGGCAGGTTGCCACGGAAATCGTTTGCCTGGCAGGATACCACACGTTGATGCTGGAGCTGTTTTCGAACGCGCATCGGACAGCTCGATCAATCGCACCTATACTGGATGGTTCTATGCCGATCAATTCCGACACCTTTTTCCTGCGTTCTTTATCACCAGTATAAACAAAACGTTGAAAAAAGGGACATCAACACCACAACAAAACCTCAAAAAAGGTGACATTGAGTCAGTTTGCATAATAACATACCTTAAACGCGTCGAGAATCCGTGCATCCGTTTACCGTTGGGGGACTTTTGGGCAGTGCCCCGAGGATATTTGGCCACAACCGTCTGTTGCGCACGGGACACAAAGAACGCGACAATGTGAGGTAATTGTTATGGCTGGGGTAGTGGATTTTCGTGTTTTCGCGCGAAACCCACCACACACTGTAATAAACATCGTGCTACAATTGCAGCCCAACTATCCAATTAATCCCACGTAGAAAGCGCGTCACAAAGCAGCAGCAGCAGCAGCAGCAGCACCGTTTGCCGGCGTGTCGTCCGGCGGCAGTTAGGTATTTGAACCATTTGTGCATCTCGCTTTTCTGCCCCGTTTGAAACCGTAGCACCTGAGCGACTGCCAAGGATGGCACCGACACCACCGGAACGGAAGCCACCAGGGCAGGAGCGAACGATTAAAGCGTTACCGAAAAAAAGGCGGATAGCGCGTTTCGGCGATGGCGATCGAGTGCGATCGTATTATTATGCAAATGGGTGCACCCGTCTATCAAGTTCCACCCCTTGGAGTGTTGCGACTGTTGTGGCTACTGGAGACGCAAGCGCATCGCGGACACCTCGTCTGAGGGATGTCTGAGCGATCGTAACCGCCGCACACCATCCGGTGCGCTTTTTTCGGCAGATTGAGTTAGTTGAGTAAATAATTTTAATTTCTTCGTGCTTTTTCGTTGTTTGCGCTGTTGTGAACAGATAGTCTCGAGCGCGAAGGAAGTTCTTTTTTGGAATATTCTCTTTTTGTTATTTTATTATTCTGGGTGTAATTACACTTGTTCGGAGGTCATTTTTAGTGCAAGAAGGAACTCAATCCACCTAGAGTATAGTAACTTTAATGAAAGAATTAACTAATTACAAGAAGGAATCAGTAGAATTCAAAAGTCTTAAAAGCTGGACATTGAATTAGAAGATATTACGAGCCTTGGACATTGATTATTACAACCTTTGAATCTTTGAAGAAACCTTTGAAACATGAAAAAGTAAAACAAAGAAGTATTTAAAAGTTCTCAACTAAATGGGGGTCTAAACTCAGGTCTAAAATCTAATCTGCATCCTTACCTTTCTTAAACTTAATGAGTTAACTTCTTTTATGTTCGTCATTGATTAGATGTTTTTTTAATTTTTTTACATAACAACAAACAGGATAACAAACTAGGATATTGAATTAAATTAAACAGCTTTACTCAGCAATTTTCCTACACTCATCCTAAGGTCCTTTCAAACAATCTTCAAATATACCCGATCGTTGGCAGGTGCTTCACTATTCCATTAATCAACTAAAATGTGAGCGAAATGATTTATTGCACGCGAATTGCATTGCCCAGAAAACAACAAAAAACAGCATCATCAAACCAGGGTGAGAGCAATTTAAACATGCTTCGCCAAATAATGGGAATCTAATCGCAGCACATCAAACGCTAGACGACCCACACATGGTCGGCTTGCATTTTAGCGCACAAATTACAACGCGCTGTGTTCGTTCGCCGTACTTCCAACTGACCAAGAAGGTAAACCGCAAAAAGCAGGACAGAACATCCAACCTGGCCACACTATTGTCCAGCGCCGATTTGATATTAATCAAATATTTGCGCGCCGCAAACGTACGTTGATTCGGTGACGGCCAAAGAAAAGGCATCGCAACAAGGGAGTCACCCGTGCGGGAAACACAGGAGTGACAGGAAGAGACCGCCGAACCTCGTTCGAAGCTCGTTGCAACCGTGTGATAGAAGATGCACCCATCTAAGATATAATGGAAAGGTATGAAGACGAAGAAGCCTCCCGAATCAAATCCTTTTTGTGTATTATTTTTGCATTCCGTTCGGCCGATGCCTCTCAGGTGTGCTTCTCGCACGCCAGGAGACGAACCGTCCAATTATGCATCTACATAACTTTTCATTATTCTTTGTGCAGTTTGCGTTCCGCGGGCGTCCGTGGGGATTTGTGTGCTGCCTTGTGCAGCACGGCACTGCCACTGCCACCACCGTTTGAAGGCATTCCCGGGCACAACGACCCAACAGATGATGATGTCGGTGCGCGCTGGCAGTGACTTCTTTTCCCCCGATCGTGTTCTCTCGGTTTTCAAATCAAATTTAAAGTCAAAAACGCCACCAGCGGCGGCAACACACATGCATCTTCGACCCGCCCGAAAATAAAAGGGGCACCCAAAAAAGGGCGAAGAATGGAGCCAAAAACGCCATTAGCATTCACGCGCATCGAGGCGCGAGCGAGTGTGTGTCCGGGGCGACATCGGCAGGCAGCAAAGGCGACACGTTTTGTATCACTTGCCCGGGCGGTTCGATCTGATTGTAGATTGTACCGTCCCCGCGCGCTCCCTCCCTCGTTCGATCAGGCTGGCAACCAAGCTTTTGTGGGTCCTTAATTTTGAAGCTCCCTTTTTTTTTCTTTGGAGGCTCTTATGCTCTTTCTACCGCTGAGGCACAATTTGCCCCGTACCGCCTGTGGATGCTGCCGTCGCAGTTTGCATGCTTTATTTTATTTATTTTCCTATACTCCTCACACCTCCGCCTGTCTGCCAATTTCCTCGTGCCTTTATTTGCACAACAACAGATTTTGTCATCACGCGCGCGCGCACGATCATTGTCGGGGCACGGAGGGCGCGATATTTCATGCGCCGATACACACCGCCTTCCGAGAAGCCTTCAGTGTCATGGGACCAACCCCCCGGGAGCCCTTGAAGGACCGAGAGGGAAGGGGATCGTTCCCGTGGCGTTTTGCATCACCGCACGGACTCTCGCTGATGATTTGTCGTACCCGCCCGGCCGCCGTCCCGAAACGCATGTATGCGCTGTGTTTGTTTGTTTTATGTATGCTCTTTGTGCTGTCGCGGCGTTGCTTTCGCACATACGCGAGCCGTACATTAGCGACCCGTTGTGACGATCGACGGTTTTTTTTTTGCCCTGTTGTCGATCCTCTCCCGTACCCTATTAATGTCCTGCGGGTTTGACAGTACAGAGAGACAGCAATAACAAAAAAACGAGCGAACGCACACACCAAGCGCAGCAAATTGTCGTTTGGCATGACAAACACCGCGCGCCGAACGCTCGTAAAGTGCTTCGAGCAAGCGCCTGCTTACGTGTTAGAAGATTTGCATTTGCACATTCTGGCGTGGTTTGATTGGTGGTGTGAGCATCTTTTTGCTGGTGTCTTTGTTTTCGTGCTTCGTCCCTTTTATTTGTTTACCGTTGGAAAGCGATCATTTTCGAACACGAGCATTGCTAATGGTTAGTTGATAGTTCCAGTTTGTTGCCTCTTTTTTCTCTCTCTCTCTCTCTCTCTCTTTTGTAGGAACAAGTTGGCAGGAATGATAGAAGAAGATGGTTTGCTGGAGTCAATTTATGAGGACATAAAGTGAAGAAAAGTTTGCTCTAGGCGGTGCAATGTTTGTTTAAGGTGGGAAGAACCATCATTTGAATAAACATGAAAGCAAAACAACGTAACACTTGGGGCGAAAAAAGCGGATGCTCCCGATGCACTGATTGCTTTACCGGAGAGCACAGGATATGAACGGTTCCAGTAGCAGGTGCATTTCGGTGGCGGGTTATGATAGACATTAAATTGGGGATGGAATCAATGCTCCGAGGTCTTATTGAAGTTCTTTTGAAAATTGAAAATAAACATAAAATTGTAGCTACGGGGGAACATTTCACGAAATTGCAAGCAATATTTTGCAGATATTTCACATATTAAAACATGGAATGAAACAGAAATAATTAAGCGCTGGGCTTTATTGTACTCTAAATTAGTCTGCTGCTGGTCCATAGAAATGATCCTCTTTTATTCACAATTAATTATTATTGATCAGTCGAAGTAAAGCTCTGATAGGTTTGCTGGGAGCTTGTACTTAGATTTCCATTAGATTTCCATGCAAATTGTTTCGCTCCGACATTTATGACGTATAATTTAAATGCAAAACTTAATGGTTACGGTCAAAACCAACACTGCAGCGGCTACTCCATTCCCTGAGACCAGGGGCGTTAGTTTGTTGATTAAGCTGCTAACCATTGATGCTATCGAGAACCGGATCCTCTAAAGTGCATCGATTCAAGCAGCAAGCGTCGCACTCGTTCTCACTCAGCATAGTAGGAACCTTCGCCAGAAGATCGTCCAGCAAACCCGGTCGTCCCACATTCCCACCGACTGAGCAACATTGTAGCAAACGAGATGCAACCCAACGGCACCCGGTACGATTTATGATAGCGGACTCAATGGAAGCCAACAGTGCCACATAACGCCCCGCGTGCATCAGGTCAGGCATCAAACGGGAAGCCGCGCACCGCATTTTTGCACAACATCTCCTCGAATGCTAGCACCTTAAAAAAGTGAGTCTGCTTTGAACTTTCCCCCGTGTAAAAAGCCGCGTGAAAAGAGATCATCGAAGATCGGCATAGTCGCTCGACGCGTTGAAAATCCTTATCGATTAAGGCTTTCGTAAGCAGGTGTCAAAATCTTAAGCAGCATCTCAGTCGCAACCTGTCGCTTTGTGAGGGACGATTTGACCTCGGGATCTCGTGGCAGGGGTTCTTGTTTTTTTTGTTCTTGTGCATTCGCCGAATGTCTAACCTATAATTTAACACATCGCCATGTTTGATCATTTGTAGAATGGGTCGGCACACTCGGTTAACAGGCCTGTGGCCTGCTGCAGACTGTGGCCCCAGGGGAAGGAAGGTCAAACGAAACGCCGTGGTATTCTGTAGCAAAAATCCTCACCGGCCCATGGTGCTAATTAGTTACTTAAACATCGGTATCCTCGTATCGATCGGAGCGTACGCTTACAGGGAAAAGGGATTTTCACAAGTTCACCCGCCTCCGCTGACATTGCCTGGCGTATGAATGATGATGATGGGTAATGATGCTGCTGTTCCTGCTGCCGATGCTGCTGCTGCACTCGTATGGTGTACCGGTAGGTTTACACCCACATGTGCCCATTCGCAAGCGGTCATTTGTCGTGCCGTGCGCTAGTCAAGCCAACCCGGAGCGTCCCGGGCACATTAATCAGCGCCGCCCTGACCTTTTAATGATGGTGCGGAGGGAAAATAATTTCTACAAACAAAGCATTTATTTCATGAAAAATGACAAGCACGGCAACACCTGACCTGCTGACCAGTGGAGATTGTTTCCAATGTTTCGAGAATAGTTTCTTGTTGGCTTGTCACACGAGATATTTGTTTTTAAAAATAACTTAGAAATTATAATAATTCAAAACTTTTAAACATACATTGCTATATAATATAGAATGAATCATTTTAATAGTAAAACAAATATTTCTGTTTTGAAATCTCATGTTTTGAAACGTCTAATTTAAAATAATTTTTGCTCAAAAATGCAATAGAGAATGCGGATGATGATCAATTTTGATTTTGTAATTTCTCTACACATTTTGTCTGATGCTTATATAACACGATGCTGCTATTTAGCTAAGAAGAATGAAATTATTCGGATCATTTACACAAGCCTTCAACAGTTCAACAGTAAATTTAACCAACGTTTTACGTCAACGTCTTACAGCCTTGCTGTCCTATAAGTCTACTTATTGCTTGCATTCATATTTGTTAATGGCATAGATCTCTTATGAAATTATGAACCTGAACTGATTATTAACTGATAATCTTTTTTAAATGGTCCAAAACTATCTAAAACCTAAATTTAATTCAATCGCTCTTTTTGGAAGGTTTTATAGACATTATAATAAAAATATCCGTAAAAACAACGGTTCTTTTTTAATAGATCCATAGCAATACATAGTTCAACAAATTTTAGAGATTCCGGTGTTGTTACAAACAGCTTTGTAATTAAATGTTGTCCATATCCTATGTCCTCATATCCAGCTAAGCAATAAATATTTTTTGATTTATTTTAATAATCTATGCCTGAGTAGAGTTTTTTTATGCAATTATTTTAAACTAGGTTCAAAATATCTACACAATTCCAGCGTGCTATCACGTATACTAATCAAGAAACTGTGTTAAATGTTTCTGAATAAGCAAATAGATGGTATCAAAAGGGTTTACTCAATCATCAGGGGTTTTTAAAGATCGATTTGGGATCTTTTAAAATACATAAAAAATAAAATTAAATATTTCATAGCTAAATGAACATTCATTACCGTCAACTGCACACAAAAACTGCTCCATAAAATGGCTTAACTAATCCAATTAAAAAAAAACCTTACTGTAAACCTGAAAGTTTTACAGCAAGTTATTACAGCATGCAAAACAAACATTGCCTTAAATAATCTGCCACACTGTGCTTGCGTTTCTAACGACACAGAGCAGCTTCCAAACACGGACACCTTGTCAACTCCCGTTTCCACCGCCTCCACTTATAATTACACACTCTCACCGTGGAATGTAATTATTGTACCAAAAATAAATAACCATTTACCGATCGACGCGGCATCCTTGGCTGCCTTGCTCCCTTTAGTTTTCTCAAACACACGGGCTGTAATTTTTCGCCCCACTTATCACGGGTTGCCCATCGGAGGCCGCCGAGGCGACACGGTGTTGTGTGAAAATTTAACTACCAAATAAAACATACACACAGCCACGCTGTCCCAAAAGACGACCTGGCGCACATCAAATGAGACCGTGCTGTGGTCAAACTACAGCACACAGCGTTTCGGGGGCAGAAGCTGCTGCGTGCCTGCGTGCCGCTGAGACACATTAAATCACTTCACCAAGCGCGAATTTTGTCAGGTTTCGTGTGCCCAGCAACGGCCTCTCAAAGCTTCCCGCGGCACTCCCGTCCACCCGCTTGCATGTTCGCTGCAGGTTAAGTTGGGCTATAATTTGCGATGCAAAATCGGTGCACCGAGCAAAACAAACAAAGTCCAATGGGAGGAGGTGTACAGGGGAGCAAGTGTGTTAGAGAGTGTATGGCGGGGGACAAATTATTGCCAGCACCGTGGGCACCTGCCCAAATGTCGGTACAAAGTCGGCCAGTTTTCCACCACAAAAAAGGGGGCAAGTGCGACACTTGTTAGGATGCGCTTTAAAGCCGTAGGGGTATAATTTTAATATTTGAATTTATAACTATCGCCCTTAAATGGTGCATTTTTTTTGTAGTCGTCTCAGCGATGATACACCATCGGTCACTGTCCCGCTTGGGCAGGGTTTGTAATTTCTGTCCGTTTATTGGTTTTTTGGTTCGAAGCGTAGCAAGTGCACCACAAATTGATACTCACATTGCGGTGTTAATTTGCGTTGGGATTTTTTGTTGTTGTTCGGCTACCGTTGCAGTCACATCTAACGCATATCTTGAGTACACACATGGACAAAAAAAGTAACCGGTTACGAAAATTTCAATTCAGAAGCAATTTAAATTGAGGCAGGCAATATAAATAACAAAGACTGTTTCGTGGCAGCATCGTTTTGGGCAGACAGGGCAACACAAACACAAATTAATGCTCCTCAGCTACCGTAATTGCACGCCGTTGATCGAGAGCGCACAAAGGGAAAGGCGCATCGCACGTTATTTTCGAGTTAGTTTGCGCAAAAAGAAAATAAAACAACGAAGGAGCTGCCCACAAAATGCTGCCACACACTGGAGTAACGCGGAAGCACCGCCAGACCGCACCGGTTTGTTTGGTGCCAAAACCGCTTGCACGTTTGTATCCGGCAGAAAGGATGATCCTGTTCGCAAGATCGCCACTCACGCATTTCCCACGAGCCACCGGTTTCCCCCGTAATGGGGTTTGCGCGAGTTCGCGATGGCTAATTATGCGCGAAACACTTGCCCTTCCGCGGCAGCAACGAAAAGGAATAATGATAAAAAAAAAACTTGAACACATGTGCCTAGCGCGTGCAATTTTCTCTTCATCCTTCCGCATGAACAACTTCAAGCGCAAGAAAAGGTTCGCTCTCGCTGCTTACCATACAAAAATTGCTCACGCTTACCAAAAAAAAAAACAAACCCCCAGCCAGAATTGCGCTGCATTTGATGTGTTGTTTTATTTGTGTGGCAACAAAACCAAATATAAAAACTCTACTTTTGGCCCACCAGGTAGTGTTGTTGTCGGCTGTTAAAATACGAAACAGCCGAAATTAGCTTTAAGCTGCGCGCACTGCAAGCTTACGATAATAACACGTCTCGGTGTGCGCGAGAGTGCAAAAAACTCCTTATCCTGCATGTGGATTACGAAGTACTGTTCAACAGCCCGCCGTTTTGACTCGTGACCAGCAATTAGGAGCCAATCGGTGCTACAAGCCGATGGGTGCCGGGATGTTCTTAGCTGCTTATTGCACCCGTGTCCCACGATGCAACTCCGATGACAGTGGCCCTTGTCGAATAAGAGACGTTTAAACTCTTGGCTGTGCCAGCAGTGAAAGCGTTCGATAACGATAAGCGAAATCTCGCTCGCCCCAGTGGTGCGTATAATCGGCTATCATTTTTCATTGTAATTTTCATCGCACGATCGATTATCGCAATCACAGTGGTGAGCTGTGTGTGTACGAGGTTTGTGTTGTTAAATGAATTAGGTGTGAATTTGCGGTCGGCCGTACTAAGTGCAGTCATTTGCGGCTTCATGATTACTACTTGCAGTAGTGATATGAAACGAACGCGAGTAGCTTTTCTTTGGAGTAGTTGGATAGCATGAGATTTTCTGTGAAGAGCATGTGGAAATTGGTGTGGTTGTTCCCTTTTTTTTAATTTTTGATCAATAATCACACTTCAAAAGTCTTCAAAAGTAGATCATAAGAACTCCATAATATAAAAGGTTATCAAGATATCAGATGTCGTGGAATGTCTTTCTTCTACAATCTCATTGACTTGCTGCACCTATCAATTTAGCACCCATCAATGACGACGCAAACACGTCTAGAGTTATCTAAAACGGTATCTTCCTTCCAGATGTTAGATGGATCGCCAGTCGCCTGAAGTGTTGGAATTCGGATGCAAATTGAAGCCTAGATATAGGGTAAGCTTGGAGTTGCATTCGATATACAATATCTAAGAGTTTATAGAATCTCAAACTATGACATCCAATGTCGTAGAAATGATGGAATCTCCCAATTTTTTTGTAGAAAAGACTTTGCTGTTTTTTTTTTATTCAGAAGGAACAGCTTCCGTATTCCTTAATGTTAGAGTATAACATTACATTTCATACATTTTTGAAACATTTTCTTATCGTAACCATGCAAGGACATGGACCTTACCCCGCGTGTACTCAGACGTTGCAGATAGTATCCGATCTAGTCCTTCTCGAATGGTCTAATTTATCATAGCAGTTGTCGAGATCGTGCTATTCGTCGTCATCTGATCCAGTTCGTTTAGAGTAGTCCATTCGCAAATGAAGCAGAGGTCGAGATCGTGTAGTTCGATCTGGCGAAGACATTGCTGATTGGAAGACTACAATTCCACAAAATAAACCAAAATTGCTAATGCATGTTTTCCCTAAAAATCACATTCCAGAACACGTGTATTTTGCCTCCATTACACCCTTACGAACCATTTATTTGCTCTTCCCGTCTAATACGATTCCACTGCTGCTTGCAGGTGGCTATCCAGGATCAGAAATTCAACTTCTACACACAAAAAAGCTCATCCAGTTTGCGCGCTCGCGTGTTAATTTATCATTTGCAGCATGCTGCCATTTTTAATCTCAACTCGCATGCTGTCGAAACGGAAATTGAAAAATAAATAAACTCCATCCGAGCCCAGCTTTTCCGCTTGCCTGCCCGCAGTTGATTACTGGCCTGAAGAGCGTTCGCTATTTCTAAATCAAACAAGCGGAGGCGCCTTCGCTCGAGCCGGAGTCTGTTTGCTTTGGAGGAGTTGGTTTTTTTTTCGGCGCTTCACACTCACAGACAGACAAACACACACACATACGGTGTTTGCACAGCCAAGTGCCAGGATCATAAATTAGGTCGGTAAATGAAATGCTGTTCAAAGCTGCGTCCACCCAGGCCTGCCCCGGCCCTAGTATTTGACTGGCGACGGTGCACACACACCTTTTGCGCACTTCCTATTGTTTTTCTTCCAATGTCCGAAATGGTTCTGGGACCTGTTTGCAGCTAATCACACGTCCTGCCGCTTCCTGTCCGTGGATTCGTGGGCCGTACCCAACCTTCAGGAAGTTAGCAATCGAGACCGGCGCAAGCGGTCCCGAATCTGGCGGGCCCCATGATGCCGTCGCCGCACCCTTGTGCCTGTGATTTAGGAGGTACGAAAGATTTGTTTATTTTCTCAGCTATTGATTAATGACTTTGTAGATTTTTGGCGCAAACATGCCACAAAGATTATGCCGCACTTTGAGCGATATACGAGCATACATACAAACACACCCAGGCACGATCTGTTCAATTGCCTTTGCGGTCGTCGATCAGCTGCGCTCGGGCGTGTCGGGACGGAAAGCCCAAAGTACAGATCTTCTCGATCATGCATCATACTTCACCTGCTGCGTAAAGTGTTGGATGGTTGTTTTTTTTTGGTTTTGTACTGCAAAACAATAATCATACGTCTGAACGTTTAAAGTAAATATTTCACTAGCGAAGGTATCCTGCCAGAAGGATGGACGGATGGGGAGAGCTGTACTTGAACTAATGTTGCGGTTGAAGAGATAGTTTGTCGGAAAATTAAGCATTGGTTTGTAGCATTCCTACTCATGCATTTTAATGTCAAGGGACTCATTGAATCATGTAATTGCTGCATTAGTTAGCTTTTTTCTGAAGTGTTATTTGTTGCAAAAATTGTGTTTTTAGTTGCCACAACAATTTTGATTTGGGTTTGGGCTTAGCTGAGCCTTTAATTAGATCTTTTACAACATATTTCATTTTTTAAACATTCTGCAATTAGGTATTGTTTTTTTAATTGCTGATCTACATGATGGTCTGTAATGTTTTTACATAAAATAGCATAAAATACTTTGGAAATTGTGTCTTACAATTCGTATTGTAAGTATGTTGGCACAACATCTGACACAATATCTTATTATTTTGAATAACGTTTTGTTTTTCATTCAGTTTAAATAGCTCCAGTGAAGAAAGTTAAACTTACAAGCGATCAATGATTTGCTTAGGAATTGACTCTACAAACAAATTAAATCTCACAGTTTAATACTGACAAAACCGGGTGTGTGCAATTATCCGCAAAAACCACTTCAACCGATACCTTTTCTCTCTTTACACCAAAATACTGGCGCTGCCCTCCAATCAACCACCACTGTTCGAAACTCAAACAGTTCATCAGCCCGACAGCTTGGCAAAACAAACCTGCCAACATTCATTCATCTTTTCCGACACCGCGCCCGATGCAGCATGCAAGTTCCGAATGCACCCAAAACCTGACCCGTAATGCCGTCTTTTTTTACTTTTTTCTTGCTGATGCCAGCGTGCATGATGATGTTGTTTCTAATGCTGACGATGCATGTCAGCAGTTGTTGATTGCTGCTGCTGTTGCGGTTGCTCTTCCTCCACTGTACCAAACCTTTGAGGTATGGATGAATGTAGCTCGGTACTTGGGAATATGCATTTACTACCCTCTTTCCGGCGTCGAAGTGAAGCGTGATTATGGCAAACAACAAACATACAACAGCAAAAAAAAACAACCAAAACCAAACCCAAAATATCTTCGGCCGCATGTTTGCATAAAGGTTAAAAGTCCCACTTTGGCAAGGTGTTTGATGGGAAACACATCCTTTTTTATTGCTTTTATTGCAAAAGCTTTCGCACATACACACACACACACGCAGTCAGGGATCGAACTGCATCGTGTCGGTCGCTGCCGGAGAGGCTCTAATTAAAATTCATCGATCGATCGAACCGTGCGAACGGCCCAAACACATAATCTAACAAATTATCCACCTCGCGGACCGCATACATGCTCCGTTCCCCTGTCCTTTTCTC
>AXCO02009001.1:0-14677 GCA_000473525.2 Anopheles melas
CACACACACACGCCCTACCGTGACACACCCAAGGGTACACGTTTCAGGCGCACCAGCAGTTTGGCAAAAACTCTCATGCAAAGGCGCCTCGCTGTTGTCTTATTGCGCGTGTGGTAGCGCATTTCCTCTTGCAGGAGGAGTGGCACGCGGCCAGTGTATGTGTATGTGTGTATGTGTGTGTGTGATAGAGGCGATTTCTGTGCTTGTGTGTTAGTAGGGCTGCGCGCGGTTGGCACTCCTGAGCAGGCACTTTTTAGCATTCGATGGATGATTTCTGGTACGGGGCGCTCTGCAACGGTGGCGGATTGGGTTGCTGCTGGTTTTGCTGTTGCGCTGCCTGCTGCTGCTGCTGTGGCTGTTGCTGCTGGATGGGTTGTGGTTGCTGGCCAGATACTGCAGGCAACGACACGGAGGAGGAGGATAGGGATGAAGCGGAGGAGATCCCATGTCCCGTCAGGGAGGCGAAGGACGGTGGAGCCATTTCGGCAATGCCCGGATACGGCGGTGCAGTCGATGGTCCCGCAACCGATGCACCGACGACAACAGCAGCGGCAGCAGCAGCAGCAGCAGCCGCCGCAACCCCGGTATCAACGGACAGATGCTGGCGGCGCATTAACGCACCGGCGTGAACCCGTGGACCCCCACCGCCGCCACCGTCGCTCACATCGGTCCCGACCGGAAAGGCGGGCGGGCTGGCAGTGCCATTGTTGAGCGTGGCCGCACCGGCCGATGTTCTACTACCGGATGCTTTCGGCAGCGAGCAGACCTCGCACGCGGGCATTAGTTCGTGGTTTTGGAATGTACAGAGACTGCAGGTCCAGGGTTGATTGGGGCCGGCGGCCGGTGCGCCCGGTTGCAGTCGGCTCGCGGCGGCGGCGGCGGCAGCCTCGGCACCACCGTTCGACGCGAACGACGATGAGCCGGTTGAGCACGGGGAGGACGAGGAGGAGGACGGGGTCGCCGGTACGGGAGACGACGACGATGTGCCGCCGAACCCGGCGCCAGACAGATGGGGCGTGCCGGGCGTACCCGACCTCGACGGGGATTGCGTCGGTGCGCGGGGTGGCGGTGGTCGCGGTGGTCGCGGCGGACGATTCATGACCGCAGCGCCGGACACTACCGACGAAGGAAGCATCAGCGGTGAACCTGCGAAAGGAGGAGGGTTTTTTTTTTCAATAAATTTGTAAACTTTCACAGAACGGCATGCGTCTCTGCTCCGTCCGCGGATAAAGATGTCTTACCACCCTCGACGCTCAGCGCACTCAGCCCGTCCGTTATTGAGGTGCCGGCTGCAGCCGCAGCCTGCACCCGGGCCTCCTCGTCATCGCACGTGTCCACCTCCTTCTGCAGCTGTTCGACTTCCGCCGCCAGCAGCAGCACCTCCCGGTCGAGCAGCTCGGCGTCGATGTAGCGCAGCGGTTGCTGCAGCACGAAGATCTCGCGGCAGATCGACTCGAACTGGGTGCGCTTTCGCTCCACCTCCAGGCTGAGCCGCTGCTTCTGCTCCAGCTGCTGCGAGACGGCCATCTCTGAAAGGGAAGGCGACACACCGGAACAGTGATACACAATTAGTGGCGCAGTGGAGCAGTTGTTCGCTGGAACTGCGAAGGATTGACTGAGAAGACGCGAATCGGCGCACCAGAGTAAAGCGTCGCTTGAGCCGGCTTATCACAACATCGCGTAAGTGGTACTGCCGTTTGCCTGTTGGCTGCATTTTCAAGCAATTTCATCAACACGTTTCGCTTGTGTTGGAATGTTGTTTTTTCTCCTCACTTGCTGGATTACTGTAACTTCTGATTGACGCTCCCCGTAAAAACAGACTGGAACGCGTAATCTTCTCTTACTTTTTCCCAGTAACTAGCAGCAATACATCAAGCTTATCAGCAGTATTATTAAATCATATTATGTGTGTTTTTGGTTCGATTGAAAAAAAAGGTCAAGTTGATGGTTGCACTGAACCGATCACTTCAGTAGAATAACGCAAGTAGTTACATTTCCTCATAAATTGATAACAGCTCTCCAATAAATGACGGAAACGATGACGATCACTACATCAGAGAGATACCACTTACAATTATAACGCTCGTAACAACGATTCACGTCGCGGCATAATCAATCAATGCACCGCTTATATTAACATGCCTGTCCTGCGTTCAAATCTCGTATTTAACTAACGAGCTAGAATTTGGTTTCCCTACTTTTACACTTGTACAAAATCACTGTTTTAGCTAGTGAATCGACTATAATCAATTCTCTGTTATAATCAATAGCAAGATTTGATCTTAATCTCTTAATCTTAATCTCTTTGATAAATATGATTTGATTAAAAACAGGGTTGAGTTAACGTAGTCACTGTCCACTGTGAAAACAGCATTATTATTCACTACTCGCAAGATATTTTTCAAACCAACAGTTGCCACATATTTTACTATTGTCACAACTTTTACTCAGTTCTTGGACATGAATTTCTACATGCCTTACAGGCTACCAGGTCAGGTTTTATTGTGTACAGATATACAGGGGTTTTAGAGCCTTAATAGTGAGCACATCTTCATAGGGCTTCTGATTGAGGGCTTGCCAGGGGTTCTGACAATATTAGCATACTTTCTGGAAACCTTATGACGCAATCCGGGATTACGATAATCGCATGAGAGACACATGATTGGAAAAAAAGACACCTAATTTAAGCAGAAAAACAGTTTTGTTTGTTTTTTTATGTAAAACTTCAGTATTTCTGACACTTAAAACAATTAAATTGTATCATCATCAGCCACGAATAAAAGTGTCATCGAACCCAGTTCAGATTGTAGTGTATCGGAAATCATGTGATGGGACTTTATAACAAATATTACTATGAAATATTACTTCTGTTTCTGTTTACAGGGTTTTTCAAGACACTTTCCAATGTGCACATCATTATACACCACTTGCAAGATGTTTTTCAACAGCTGTCACGTATAGTATTGGTGGTACCACAATAACATATAAGTTCTTTAACATGATTTTCAAACCATCACAGATAATTTACAAACTTAATCCAGCTTCAGAATTCTAATTCAACATTTTTCATTTCCTGCGAAATGTTTTCCAACAGCTGTCAAATGTTGGATTTGTATCACTATATTTTTTTAATGATGATTTAATGATTTGAACACGTTTCAAGCTACATTGAGTTTGACAGTTTGTTTGTGATATGTTGAAAATCTTGTGCCTAAACTGAAATTGTTTGTGTTGTCATTACAGTAGGTGAAAGCTGTTGAAAAACATCTTGCATACGGTGAATAATGATGTACACTTTGGAAAGTGTACTGGAAAACCCTGTAATCTCATACATCAATATCGACAAATCTATTGTTTTAAGTAATTTCATCAAACAGCATTAAGACTGTGACATGGTCAAATGTGAAAGAACAGAACAATTATTGTAATGGACATGAAATGTGCCACCAGTTGAAAAACATCTCGCAAACTTTTCAAATTGGAATGAATAAAAATGTGTCATGGACAATTTTCCTCTCTCTATTTCTACAAAGTTTTCTCTTTCGAAACATCCTAATGTGTCCCCTTATACCTAAAACCATTCCCGCACACCAATCAACCTTACCTGCAACTACGAAATTCTGGTACCGCATTTCCTTCGACAGTCCATCGTTCTCTAGCCGGCCACCATCGCCGTACAGCGAAGCAGCCATCGCCCCCCGACCAGTCTGCAGTTGATGTGCCGCCGACACGTTCGGCAGTGGCGAGGAGGAGCAGAGCGGTGGCGGAAAGCCCGAAATCATGTACGGTAGCGGCACCCTGCTACTACTGGCGGCCGGCGACTGATGATACCACCCACTGTGCCCGTCTGGCAGCGACACATCGGACGCTTCCCGCTCCGGCTGCAGTCGTTGCGGACTACTACTGCTGCTGCTGTTCGACATCTGCTGCTCGTAGCCCGGCACCTGGGCGCGCATCGCACTGAACGACCCGAACCCGTCGCGAAACGTCACCTCCAGCTTGGACTGGATGCCGGACTGGGCGTTAAAGTTTTTCGCCGTATACTTGAGCGGACTGGCGTGGATGTGGATCGGTGTGCGCGGTCGACCATCGGTCGGCTGCCGTAGGGTAAGGTTGACGGAGGTAGAGCTACGGCCACCGTTACCGTTAGCGGCAGCGGGCCCCCCATTCGAACCACCCCGGGCGGATCCTCCCGGTGTGCCAGCGATAGCAGTAGGAGCAGCAGCACCACCACCCCCACTGAAAGTACTGCTGACTTGGGCGAGCTCCCGCGAGTACGGCGGTTCCGGTTGGAGCGAGATCGTCGATGTGTGCCGCTGCTGCCCACCGATCGTCACCGGCCCGGGGCCGGCCTTGGGCGATACGGTCACGTTCACCTGCAGGTTCACCGTTTCGCCCAGCTCGGCACTGCTGCTCGCCGTCGTCATGATGGTGGAAGTCGTCAGCGAACCATTGCTGTGCCCCGACGGCTGTGGACACGGTGGTGCCGTTCGGTTGGGTCGCATCGGTGGCGGTGGCGTGATACGCGGACCACCGCCACCGTAGTAGCCACCCGCCGGTGGACGTACGGCCAACGTGGTAGGACGATTCGCAGGCGAACCAGCAGCAGCAGTTCGGTTCTCTACTATAAATCTACTATCACTGTAGCCAGTGTGATTCCCGGCCATCGAAGCTCCCTGTTGGTACTGCTGCTGCTGCTGCTGAGGTGGCGTGGCGGGACATGCAGTCCCCTGTAGCCTGCTACTGTCGACACTGCTCTCCCGGCTGCTGTTGCTGCTGCTGTTGCTGCTGCTGTAGCTGACGCTGCCGTCTGACCGGCCGTTGCCGCCGCCCAGCTTCCGTTCGCGCCGCTTCAGGCTGCCACTGTGTATCGACTGTGCCGGGTAGGTCGTTTGGGCGGGCGTTCCCAGCACGGCCTCCTCCAGCTTGCCGATGCAGGCCGGCCGATCGTGACAGTTCTGCGTCACCAGCTCGGACACGACCGTGTCCGGTACGGTTGGGTACTTCTGCTTCATCTCGTGGAACAGCTGCATAATGCTGATGTTCGAGCAGGCACAGGTCGCGCGCTGCTTCAGGATACTGTTGCTGCTGCTGCTGCTACTGCTGTCGGTTGCGCTCGTCGTACCGCCGCTGCCAGTGGTCGGTGTTGCTGCGGAAGTGTACGTACAGTATGGCGGTGTGTCCGGTTCATCGTAACTGTGCGGTGTGTTGCTGCTTTGGGTCGTGCTGGGTACTGCGGGCGTTTGCTTGAACGGATTAGTCGCCATACTCTGCCATCCTCGATGGGCTCATTTAGGTCTGCAAGCAAAAGGGGGAACAAAATAGCCAAAGTTAATTTTCATGAAGAAAAATTATTTAATATTTTTGGAAATAGGATTTTATCCGTTCCAGAAAATTCGGAAGTTCGCTATGGCTTCATAAGCACTTGCGCCAGAGATTATAGGTCACAAGTTTGTTCAACATACACAAACATGACATAAATCGTTTTGAGTAAACAAACGCACATTCTGCTTTCACAAAAGATCATAAACCTAGACAAAAGTATTTGAGCGGCTTAATTTACTGTATTGAGTAGATTGGATGCTATTGACACGTTCGCTCGTTCCTTATTAATCTTCACACTGAACCAATTCACACAACTGACACCATCACACATATATCGCATATATATAGACCTTGGCCAATAAAAAAAAATGCTCACATCATGCGCACTGTCATGTGCTTGATGTGCAATATGCCTGCAATATCGGAATACCGGGGAAGAGTCAATAGCACCAGCAACAACAGTAAAACAACCCCCACACAACTCCACAATATGCGCCTGCCACCATTCTGATAAGCGATAAGACCACGGTCGGGTACCCAAAGCATGTGCCCGATGCAAACGTGGATTGTTGCGCCATCCACAACGCGGCTCTCCGGCGGGGCTGGTTGGATGGGTTTTTGTGTATCATTCCGACTCGATTTTCCTCTGTTGGTTTTTGTTGGCTTGTTTTTTGTTCTGTTGTTGTTCTTCTTTATTGCAAATCACCGGAAGTGGGTGCCGCGATAAACGCTCTGTAGTCATGTGTGTTGCCACATGTGAAAAAATCGTGAAGAGTGGCGCGAATTGATGAACAGAGCTGATGGAGTGGCCGTTCGTTTGATTTTACGTGTTAATTAATATTATCAAAAATAAACAATTTTTCATCTATCTGAATCTATAATCTATTTGTTTTCTGTTTCCTTGTAGGTTTTTGTGTTTCCCCATTGTTTTGTTACATGTTTTCTGTTTTCTCTCTTCCATCCATTCATTCATTTGTTTAATTTTACATCTGCCATCCAGGCTAAATAACGAAGACTTAAAGCTAAACATTAACAAAAATATAATTCAAATGCTAAACTAAACTAAGCCTGATAAAACAAACAATAGACAACAACAGCAGGGTGGCCACTCGAATCAGGATTTTAAATTCCCGGTTTTTCCCTGTTTTTCCCGCATTTTTAGGAGTTTTCCCGGTTTTCCCGGTTGAGTGGCCACCCTGCAACAGACAAATAAACAGATAGACAGATAGCGCAAAGAGACTATCGTAAACATTGAGAAAAAAAGTGATAAGAAGAAAACTAAGAAGAAGAAGAATTACAGAAATCAAAAGAAAGAAGAATATTACGGAAAGAGTTAAGAGAGGGCTTAAAGATATAGTAAAAATGGTTAAACAACCTGAAGCAGGATAGTAGAGCATCATTGAAAGTATATAGTGTATGGCGTGTCTCATCTGACATAGGATCACATGGGCGAAGAGAAGGTAAGTATAGCATGATATACGGGAGTAAATCAGGAGCATCAGTAAAAGCAACTAAAAGACTTAAAGCTTAAAGAAGGAAGTTCCAATAATAAGAACCCATTATGTCTTCTATTTCCTCTGCTTCGTATTATGTCCTCTGTTTTCTCAGATTTATTATATATTTTCTGATTTATCTGCTTTATTATATTTTTTCTGTCTCATTCTATCTAAAATTTTCTGTTTTCTCTATTTAGTGAAATATTTTCTGCTGTTCTGTTTTTAACATACTCTTTATTCTCTTATCATAGTTCGGTACTAATACACTGTAAAATCTCGAATTGAACATATTTTAATATATTTATTTACATCCTTTGTAGGAAGTTACGAACGACCACAAAAAGAAGAACTAGTTTGATCTGCTTCATTCCTTCCAAAAGAGTTGGAATCCCCCGGAAAGAAAATCCTCCGTAAATCAACCCCCATTGTTTCTTCGCGATAAGGAGAGCTCGATATTTCTCCCACAGGATAAGACACTGGGCAACAGATAGGCATGGAATTCCAAGTCATGGAGGGTATCAAGTCTTGCGCTAAAAATAAAACCTTCCACAACAGAGCGCGTAAGGTAAGGCACACGCGTTGGCTTCAAAACATGTTTGTCGTATAGTTTAGCAAGATAAACTGCCAAAGCAAACCCCATATTATGTGGGTCTTCCAGCGATGCGACCATGATGGTGATGGTTTGTTTTAAAAATATCATCCATCACTGGTCACAGAAAATAAAACGCTTGGTAGCAAACAAATTTAACCTAAAAATAAACTCCTTGCCCCGATCCCACTTCTTATCAGTGTTGCGCCGACAGTTTACATTTGTTCCCAAGTTGCGCGGGTCACATGTTTTGGTGTGATGCAGAGTGAAGATAACAGCCTTTTTGTTCAGTAAAGCTTGGGCAAATAAATCGACTTTCAACTTACACTAGACACATATTTCGAAAGAGTTTCATATTTATCAGTGATTGCATAGACATTCTACGAACGAACATTCAGCACACGCATCAGCCACGTGCGCTGGGCTTTAGGGTTCAAGGTCGAGAATGGCCGTATCGACTGGGCCATATAGTCAAGTCATTCGCACATAGCAAATCCTTCACACCCGAAAATGCTACGCCTTACCACAAAGAGTCGCATCTACTGATCAACATACAGCAACAAAAAAAATCCCATCTAACGTCAACTGACCCGGCACAGGAATCTGGCCTAATAAATCCTGCACGGGGACAAACTCACACATAAACACCCCGCGGTCACGACGGCTATTTTCAATCCCGATGCGTCTAGCGTTATGCCGACAAACGGTAACGAGAGATGCCGCGCTCAGAATTATTCCCTGCGTCCCTCTCTTTTGTGGAGGAGAGAGGAGTTTGAATTCGACCATACCGTACCTTTCCCAAACACCCACAGCTAGCCGCCGCTTCCCATCGGGAACACATCCGGAAGAATGTCACACGATCGGAAAGTATCTTGAGAGCCGACCACACACCATCATCCACGGGATCCATCGTCACCACCCCCATCCGTGCAGCGGATAGAGTGTGTGAGAGCATTCCACAATGCGGAGAGCAGCAGCATTAACATGCAGCCTGCCCCGGTCTGCGCCCACGAGGCCCGTGACCCGAAGAAAGAAAAATGCCACAGAAAAAAATGTACCAAACAGAACATTTTCTTTTTTTTTTTGGTTTCTTCTACGAACTCTTAGCACGCAACATTCCGAACGAACCCACGGGGGTGTGGACGTCTGCGCGCAGAGGGATTAGGAGAGTAAGGTGACCCCACCGGAGAGCGGGCAGCATCCGCAGTAAGTGAAAGCGAACGCGGGGCAAGATCCGTGGTTGTTGTTGATGGACGAAGGTAATGCTCATTTGTTTGGGTGCGGTGGGGTTTCGGTTTGGGGCGTATGGGTGCAGTTTTTATATTTATAAAAAGAAAGCCCACCCTAGAGGTCAACCGTTCGAGACAGACATACACACACACGGGATGGTCAAAGTGGGCGAACGGGAAGTGAAGCGGAATTTAAGCCAACCGAAACCAACCCAACCAGCTGAGACGATCGTTCTATGAGCGAGTGTGTGCATGGGTGTGTGTGTGTGTGTGTATGTTGCAATAAAAATGCAATCGCCATAAACATAATTCGCATCATTAAATCACACAAGCCATTCAAACTGTCGCCAGCAATGCGACGCTTACGTTGTATTTTATGCAGTGAGATGCAATAAAATGTGTGACCGCACATCTTCACTTCCTCGCACCGCCAAAGACGTTTTACAGTCCTGTGTCTGTGCCCTGCTCTGCCAGTGCTTACGCAGACGATTGTCCATTGTTTATACAAGCAATGCGAAAGAATTTATTGATGAAAAACGAAGGTGTTGTGCGATTGTACAGACTTTGAAATGCAACAAAATGAATTAAAGCGTGATTATCCTTATTATGCAAATATTTTTTGAAAGGTCGTAATTTAACAAATGAAGCGTGATAATGCATTAGATTTAGTAGATAGTTGCTTAAACAGCAGTTATATCCAGGAATACGTACCAACTCTGAACTGATACCTATCCTCATTGAAGAAGCACACATGTCTAGCTGTTTGATGTTGGTGGAATCGATTCCGGATTGTAGGTGCGGAATCAGTTTCCGGAAGCGGTATCGGAATCGGTATCGGAATCGGAATCGACCCCCGAATCGACTCCGGCATCGGAGTGAGAGACCACCTAGACTACATACACTTTGATTCTAGATTCCACCACGTGATCGCTTTAATGCACCTTGGGGTAAATGTAAACAACACCGTGTATTCGAGCAGGTACTCGAATCTAATTCTAGCTTTGAAGCTAGACTAATCTAGACTGAAAATTGCAGGCTAGTTTTATGTGTGGTTGTGTATGTAGTGTTTAGATGATTTCAGCCTCCAAACTGTCAAACTCCATACAAAAAACTGACTTGAATCGTGAAGGACCCCATTAATTGAAAATGCACTTAGTACGATGGTAAACAGTGATAGCAAAAGTTTGTGATAATTTCCCGGTTTTTTTGGAGAATTTCCCGGTTTTTCACGGTTTTTCCCGGAAAAATAAAATTAACGGCTAATTCCCGGTTTTCCCGGTTTTCCCGGTTGAGTGGCCACCCTGCAACAGACAAATAAACAGATAGACAGATAGCGCAAAGAGACTATCGTAAACATAACTTTAGTATCGGAATCGGTATCGGAATCGGAATCGACCCCCGAATCGACTCCGGCATCGGAGTCGACTCCGCAATTAGAATCGGCTCCGGAATCAAAATACGATTTCGCTATATCCATGAGAATAGGCGTTTAGGTCCAATGCAGCTACGATTGTATCGTGGAATTTACAAGAACCCAAATTTACTTGTAAACGATCCATTCCCATGGAAATTGCGGGACTAATTTCGTTTCTAAAACTTCTGATTTCAAGTCTAGGGCTGACTCTACATTAATCTGAATCCGGAACAAATTCCAATTCCGGAGCCGATTCTGAATCAGAAGTCGCTTCGGCAGCAGAATCGGCAGCAGTATCGGCTCCGGAATCGAAATCAGAGTTGGTCCGGAATCACAATCAATTCCGGAAATGGCTCTAGAATCGGAACCCGTGTTCGGAATCAATACTAGAGCCGATTCCCATTATGGAATCGAAACAGAGTAATTCCGATTTCGAGCTCCCACCACTAAACGGGACACTAAAAAATATATGATGAACATCTTATCCTAGGTCCAAAAACAAGTTCTTATTCCAAAACCGTGGCCCAGACATCCTCGGCTCAAGCTACACTGAACTTGCAACGGAAACCAATACTATACCAGGCCTAACGAATAAACAACGATATCACGTTCATTCGCCTAGGACCGCCCAGTAGCCTATTCGTTATACGCAGCGGCTTTTTCTAGGCCGCTTAGAAACGATTCCATATCCAATCAAATAATTAAAAAAAATCATCACTTCATCCCCATTTTCCGAAAGAATGTAGTTCCGGTTTCCATCCAGCATCATTCAAGCCTGGTAGCGGACGAAACTATCACGCATAAAGCTGGGCACTAATGCTAAACATCCGTTAGCAAAGAAAAGCCTCACAACTACCCACCCACTCTCCCTTTCATCACTTTCCTCCTTGTACACTGAATGAAGTCATAAAAAAATAAAATGGCAAATCGCCCATCGGGAGGTCCAATTTTCCACGCACCGGCGAACAATTCCGCAATAATGATCTGCGCCGCGGGTGTGGAACAGCTGAGACTGTCCGGCCGGGCCCGGCTACTGCATTCGTTCGAATACAATCTTGCCATTACTAAAAAAAATAGCGTCCCTATAAAGTTGCCCATTGCCCCCGTTCAAATTCGCGATTCTGCGAATCATTTCATTTGCGCAATGTTTGCGCTAGCAAAAGGCGGGCGGCTGACGACACACGCGTCCGAGAGCTTCCTGTCTCTTTCTGCCCGGAAGAACAAACGCGCAGTGGGGCGTACAGCAAATTTACGCTACCGGCAGCTGCTGCTAGAACGATATTTTATGTTCCACCTCATGCACACACAGACACCTTATGGCACACAGACACCTTATGGCACACAGACACCTTATGGCCGAGGTTATTAGGTGTTACTACATCGCGATAGTGCCTCCCCTACCTCCATGTCCTGCAGAACAAGTTCATTACTATTACTACCTTCGATGTTGGACCAAGGTAAGGGAAGCGCAGAATGTATGGTAAGGCAAGTTTAACGCGAAACGTGCAGTTTGTGAAGCGCAATCCTTTCCGCAACATCGCTAACGTGTCCCAACAATGTTGCTTTTTTATTGATCGCGCACATAGTGAAGGGTTACAAGGGATTTTATCTGACATTTCCTACACGACAGGTAAATATATGGATACATTAACAAATAACCCAATACCAACCTTGACCTTCGAAGCATTAATTTTAATAAAAATCAGCATATTTCAGTACATTCTGAGACCGAAAAACCAGATTGTAAAAATATCACGTAAAATGTTTATACATGCTAGCCTTATTGTTAATAGCCCATGCGTCGAAAAACACGCCTCTAGCTATTTGTGAACATCGTTTGATCGTTCCAGTTGTCGTTAAGCAGCTGATGTTTACAGAAAACACTTAGTAAGGACCAACGAAAAAAAAAAAACGAAACATTCTTTTTCAGCTGTCACACGCATGCCGCAGCGAACGTGTTAGTTCAAGAAACTTTCCACCAAATCGATATCAACGTAGATTCTTTGGAAGGGTGAAATTCGCGCCGCAATAACTTCATAAGGATTATTTCAGAGTAATTTATCCGTTCACAAGCGATTCAAGCGCTCCAAAGGGGCGGACGAGAAAGGTGGCTTGTTAAGCTCGAGGATCTTCACCAGACTGGCACCTAATTACATTACGATCTAGCATGAAATATTGGAATTGCGGCCATGTTATGCAAACAAGCACGTTTATGTGAGATAACAAAAGCAGGTGCAAAGATGCTGCGTACTAGGATGATTGAAGAAACAGTAGAATGTTTTTAGCCGCATGGTTCTGGGCGACTGGGTCAACAGAAAAGCTGGCAAAAATAAAATAAAAAAAAGCAGTATGAAACCTGAATGTAGGCGAAAAAGCATAGTCTATAATATGTTGCTTAAAAATAATTTTAAGTCAAGTAAACTTCATTTCCATACAGCCGGAATATGATATTCAGAAAAATCTTTAACATATTTCAATAATTCAAATTAAATGTTTAACTCCGCGAGTTGCATGTGGCTCTCTTTGATTGCGTTATGGTGGCTTTAAACCGTTCACATATTTTATATAACTTAAGAACATTTTTTTCTTTTTCTTATTTGGCATTTGATGCTACAAGCATTAACATCACTGATTCGTATTTTTAATGATGCAACTGAATTACTTCAATTCATTCATTCGCTCCTTCCAGATGATTGTTTAGCCCCAATGTTTACACCTATAATTTAAGACAGAAACCTTTGAGCATGTCAGTGGAACAATACCCAATTAACATTTTCGAGTTCGAAAATCGGGGTTTTGAGCTATTTCTCTTGAACTGGCGCCTTAAACTTCCCTTAAACTGCACCAGTTTGAGGGAATTTTAAAACAATCCGTTAAAAATCGACTGTGATGTGGCTTTTTCGTAGCTTTCTTTTCCGTCCTATAGGAAATAACGATTCCAATCCATATCACTGGAGGAAGAGTAATTTTATACAAAAAAAACACCAAATTTTCACAAAATAACAACGCGCGAAATATGACTTTTTTTCCGTCGCATTACAAAGCAAATGAATCTAAAACGAGTTGGACGTTATCATCATCCGATAGAAGAGGGTCATACACACGCACAAACGAAAATTTGACGCATTCTACACGGTTTATCACACACAAATCCACAATTTTTGGATTTTCGACAGTCATTCGAGCAGATTTTGATTACAAATTTCGAACAAATGTCAGTTGGGTATTCAATATCCGGGTTGTATTTCCATACCCATTTAACAGTTACGCTTCTCCATATTGAATTTCGCTAATTGTGTAAATCACCAAGATACATCAGGGGAATGTAGATAAAGACGGACACGTTAAGTAAAATATAAAAAAAAATCTAGAGATATCTAATTACAGCTACTATGAAAATGTACATACGTTATCTTACATTCATGTTTTGTCAAAGAATAGGTCAGGAAAGTTTAAGTTTCTATAGTTTTTTTTTTCAGTTAAAACATTTTGTTTTTTTTTTCGAGCAGTTTTGAAATGTTCGGGAGAGACAGACTAATTATATGGGAAAGATGGACACTATGAAGGGTAAGATAGATAGAAGCCTACATAAATCGCCTTTATAAACATTTCATATTTTTTCCACTTCCTGGTACGTACATAAAAACAATTCTTGGTCAATTGTAACGATGGTTCGTTCAGCCGTAAATGTAGGAATTGTTCATGGGTTCAAGGCCCGAATAGACGGTGCCGCCATACGTAGAACTGACTATCCTGGTATGGGGGGGGGGGGGTATTCTAAAAGTCACTGAATGCCAAGCCCACAAGTGGTACAGACAGGCCTTGACCGACAACGGTTGTTGTGACAAAACAAAAAAAAACATTGGGCACGAACAGCTGACGTTGCTCCAGATTACACAAAAATGATTTAGGACTTTCTAGTAGCAAATAACTCCAGTCCGCAGTCCCAGCAAGTCTGGTGCACTTGCTAAAAAATAGACCCTCGGCTTGGCATTTTTTCCACCACGTCAAAATCCTACTTTATGAAATACCATAGTTGTCTATCTGCTATCTATTACTAAATGTCATATCAATACCTCTTCTTCTTGATTAAACACACAAAAGCAAGTGCTCCAAGGCAAATATTTCAATGCTTTCTCTAGTTGCTCGATTTTTTATGTCTTCCGATTTCCTTTACTTAAGGTATTTTATGTCATCTATTAATCATCAATTGATATAAAAAGTAAAAAAAAATCTATGTTCATCTTTTCCTACAACAGAATGTCTGTCTTTTCCACTTTGATGTCAGGATTGTTAAACCACCAGGTTACATATATTATGCCAAAAAAGGTCTCAAATGTGTTGTTTTACTTCGAAAATACCTTTTTTCATACAGGTGTCCCCCGAGGTACGACTGTATTTGGGACCGAAAAAATGTCCCAAATCAAGGCGTAAATCAAAAAAGTCGTATGTCGAATATTTGTCAATGGGACCCTTTCCATTTTAAGTTCGTAGGCTGAAATTTCAGCCTGTTAGCTGTTTGCATTGTATAGCAGTTTTCGAACAGCTATCTAAGTGTGTATAATATACAGGTGGGCTTATCCCAAGGTGTATGAATTTAGAAGGCTGATTTGTATCGCTTCTG
>AXCO02009004.1:0-13603 GCA_000473525.2 Anopheles melas
GATAGTAGATTTTTTGGTTTTGTTGCGTCCACGAGAAGGATGATAATTGAAGGAATCGTTTAGACAGTGCTTTGCATACTGATGAGGCAGCGCTTTCGCTGTTCTAAGGCCCTCGGGGCAAAGGTATTAAGGAAGCGTTCAAGTGTGCTGAAGTATTAGCTTTTTCGGTTGGTTTCTGCTTCAAAGATTCTTGTCAAACGGTTGAGAGCTTCTAGGAAAATTCTACAAACTCCTCCGTTTGTACACACAAATCTCAGCCCAGTTTGGGTGCGATTGTGCCATGCTGCATCGATCGGAGCTATCTTAATGTCTGATTAAGTGCAAGGTCATCGTTCGCACCGCTTTGAAAAGGCAACTTAAGCAACACTAAGCAGTGACCGCCCTTTAAGTTTTGGACTCATTCGTTGCACCACGCTTGAACTTCGGTCGGGCAGATGGTATGGACGCGTGAGCCATGACCATCGCCATCTAGCGGCCAGCTTCGGATGCAGTTGCATAACGATCGCATCACATCCAGCGGACCCTTTCAAGGGCAGGCCAGCCAACCGTATTAGCATAAACTCATCCAACCTGGAGCCCTGTGACGTTTTGCTTTGCATCTCATTTGCAGACGTTTAGTGTGAGAAGTGTGTCCAGCTGGTGACTCTGTTTCGTTACGCGAACGAACCGGTCCGGGCCGGCTCCTGACGCGCGCTGCCCGCGTTCGACCTTGCCGACGGCATTTCTCGGTCAATATTCGCTCTGCTACGTGGAGAAAGAGATGGAACGGAGATGAACCGCGTGCTTTAAAATGGAGTCCATCAACCACAAACAGAGTGGGAGAGGGGCGGAGAGACCCACCCAGCCAGCTGTATACCAGGATGCGCTGTACACCGCACGACAGTGGATTGTAGTAGCGGTAGAGAGTTAGATCGTGTTTGGATTGAGCTTTTTTGGACACGGTCAGTTGTTTGCCGTTTTCAACAGGTATGATGCCGCTTGTGAATTTGTATGACTCACGCTGGGGATGAGTATTTCGGTGGTATATGTTCTACTTCTTACTTCAAGAAAGCGCTAGGTAGCAATAAATAAAAAAATCACTTCTAAAAATTAAACAAACATTGTGAAATAATTAGGCCGAAGAAGAACCGAATATGTTAGATAATTCAAACAAAAATACATGCAAAGAAGCTATAAAAATCGAGAATTAACAACAACAAAACAATCAGAATGTTATAAACAAAAGTAACATGATAACACAAATCAAGCTGTATAATAATGTAAATATAATGCAAATAACAAATAAAATCATAAAATACGATACAATCAAGGTGACCAGATATGTAAACCACGAATGGGGATTACTTTGTTAAAGAGTTCTACCAGCACCTTTGTTAAAGTACTCTGGAATGTGTATTAACCTTGAATATGAGCTAAAAATAAAACAAGTAAATATAATATACAACAAGTACTGATCGTAATAATAATTTCAATATTTTTAATGATAATAATAATCGAAAATTTAAAAAATATATCCTAACTACTATAATAATTATAAGAATAAAAATAATTATACAAATTAAAAAAAATATATAAAAACCATAAAATTTAACATAATACTAAAAAATATATTATGTATTAATAATAAAACATTAAAAACCAAACTTGTAATAACTTTCATATTAAAAACTTTTTTTTGTGAAAATCGACTAACTCAACAGTTACCAAAAATCGAAATAAAAGGAAAGAAGAAATATTTATACATAGCCATAGGTTTGAAATATTATACATAGGTTTGAAATATTATAATTCGATCCGTCGTAACAACACTTTACCCCCTGATTACTGAAAAGCCCACTAAAAACTATATTCATGCTGATTTATTCGTATTTATTACACTTTCAAGTCTCTTTTGTACTTTGCTTCGTGAATAGCCTTCGTAAGGACATCCGAAAATACCTAGATCTGTTATAAATTCCTCTTCAGGTTCAATTTTACAAACATCCAATCGCAACAATTTCCATCCGTTCGATCTTACCCTACTCTTACTCTAGGAACTGGTTTCACGATATTTTAGCTTAATTTTAATTTTATTGCTCGTTGATTAGCCGCAACTATTGTACTGTCCGATTGGCTGTTCGCGTCTCCAAAACGGGCCCAAAACGATTATTGCCCCGTGGCGTCACTGTGCCGACAGCCCGAACGCGAACGCCAAAGGTCTCGCGCTCTGTATCTTCTGCACCATCAAGCAACAGCCGCAACACTCTCGCACTGGATCGATCGCATCGGAGCGGAGCCACCACAATTCACGCCAAGAAAACGAAACGTGCCGGTAGCAAACGTGCAATAACAACAAATTCCAATGCAAATTCGACATCCTACAACATTATCGTCGCTGCGTAGCGCATCATCTCCGTGCCCCGCGATGAGATGAGGAGAAGCGACTGACCCCGAGGCTTCGATATATTGACAGCCCGGGCAGGAGAGGACGTGCTATCCTTTATACGCATCGCTACGCCCGCACAATCCGCGACTGCCGGCCAGAGAAGGAAATTCAAACACACCAACAAACTGAATCGGAGTGTGAACCAAAAAACAAACCCCACATAGAAAAACCACGACCAAGTTCGAGGACCGCACTGACCGCGAAAGTGCATGGCCCGCCAAGGACGCCGGTTATGCGGGGTGGCGCAGAAATCGTTCAGCTCCAGCGTCACGCAACTGGTGTTCGCCATCTTCACGAGGTCACGAAATTGTTGAATAATTTACCAGCCCGAAACCGGAAGATTCCTTCAGGAGGAGACAGAGAGACACGAAAATCGCCAAAGCCGGCCGTTTGACGCTTGCCAAAAATCTCTCTTTCGCCACCCTCGCAACGATCAGGGCCGAGATCAGGGTGACGCAGCCGCAGTTTAGCGCCACATCGATTATGGTAACGGCCGCAGCCAAACAATGGCAATGTCAAATGCATTAAAATCGTTAATTTATCAGCTCGACAACACAGTTTCGGCAACGGTAGCCAGGGTTACATTCCTTTGGGGACTCGTACAGTGTGGTGCTAGCGCTGGACGACTAATCGCATTGCTTTAGAGATGCGCCAGCCTGTCCACTCTGATTGTAAGCTGCATGATGATGGCGGCGGCGGTGCGTGTGTGTGTGTGTGTGTGTTTGATAATGTGGTGGGAGCCTTCGATAATGACATGGGCAACCTTGCACAGCACATCCGGAAACTGGGCAGTTTCGTGCGATTGTGCAAATCGGAGGCAAATGGAAATTTATCAGCTTCTGGTGTATTATTGGTGATAAAGGCATGTTTTCGTTGTTTTATTGTTAAGAAGAATTGATAGCATAAGAAAAATTGCAGAACGATTAAGATTTATTTATTTTTTATTCAGGAGTTACGGTCCAAAAAGGCCGTATTGCTTAAAGGATTTAATTTTATTGTGATTGTTCATTTACTTATCTTGTCAAATCACTGATAACCCATTTTTCTTCATTTGATGCTATTAACATTTCTCTCTATAGATGGTATTACTTACTCCATTATCCATTAACAATTAATCTTTTCAATGTGGTAAATAATAATTACTACCCTAGAGAAGTTGATTTTAAGGTGTACATGAATGCCAAATTAAAAAAAAAAAGAAATCCATAAAGCATTCAATATATTGATCTTGTTACCGTTAAGGAATTATCCGATCTGAAAAAAAGGAAATGTTGAAGTCCTTCTCTAATATTTAGGATAGTTTGGACCAAAGTCTGTTCCCATGATACGAAGTTCTTGACTCACACGGATATGGGCACTAAAGTCACACCTCTTTTTAGTTTTTTACTTCAAATTTGACAATTTTATAGAACAAATCGATGAAATTTGTCACAGAAATTCAGGAAACCAACATAAATTTGCCATTCACTATAATTGTAAGATAATTAAAAAGGGAAAAATATTCTATTACGGCTTCTACTATAATTCTATAATGTCAACGCGCTTCGCCCTCCGTGATTGGCCGCGTCGTCTCGGATCAGGACTAGGTGTTTGCTGCTTGGGATCCCGCCCCTCGCCGAACGTGTTAAGCACGCCAGGCTGGCATTTATCACGGGAATCTTAAACGGAACCATTGACTGTCCCGATTTGCTTTCGCGGATTTACTTCTATGTTCCTGCCAGAATACTCCGTCGACATCCTATGCTGCCCCTTAAACTGGAACAACTTTTGGCTCGGAACAACCCCCTTCTTTGTATGTACCGTTTACTAAATTCAGCTGACGATCTCTACGAGCCTGCAATGACTGGCAGAACTGACTTCACGTTTGAATGTTCGAAATGTGTCCAACCATAACAATATACAGAAGAACGTCGATTATCCGGGCAGCTCGGGACCGGACGGTTGCCGGTTAATCGATTTGCACGGATAATGGTCCAAGAAATGTCAAATTCATATAAAAATTATAAAACCGGAAAGTCTTATGGTGAATTAATCATCTTGAATCGATTAATCGTTAGTAGAATATTGTTTTAATCAATAACTATAGGTTTAACAACTGTTCATGAACAAAACTAAATTTCAAAAATACCTTTAGACACTACAGAGCTGCACAAAAAACTAGTTGCCCACTTGACTATCGCTGCAAATGTTCGTTGTACGTTTGAACAGCTGTCACATTGATGTGTACGGTTAAACCGCCCGCCGGTTAATCCGTCCCCGGATAATTGACGTTCTACTGTAAATATCCTTTTTTCGTTATCGTTCGTTTAAAATATAAGAAAAAAAATGTAAACACAATTTGACTCGAAAGGGCTTTACAGTCCATCGTTTAATAAATACTAAACTAAACTATTTATTTGTTGAAGACATATTAAAATATCTAAAACCTCCTTCATCAAATCTTTCATCAAAATTGTCCATATATCAAATGTATTTGAATGAGAATCGCAAACTTCGACTTAAGCGAAAATTCGAATAACGATGTTATCATCGATATGCAATAATCGCGTAACTCGAAAACCGGCTATATTCTTCTATTTACTTCGACATGTTTGCTATACATAGTACTAACTTACAAACGAATGGATGTACATTCTACGACGATCAAAGATTTGGATGAAGATATCAATCAAATTCATTTCCAGGCTGAACCTTGCCATTCGTATATCTGCCCGTTTTCTATAAAGCGTATAAGAGTACAGAGATCTAGAAAGCAAGACGTACATCGGTTGGCAAACTTTTGAGACAAAAGACCAAATTTTGTAAATGATCGATATTCGCTGGTCAGGAGAATGCTTTTTTTAACACTTAAATTATTACATAACGCAATTTTAGAAACAAAATAAATGGTCAATTGTATCAAGTAATGCGATTGGCGATATTGCCGTTTTTCGGTAATTACCGTTATTATTTATTATTATTTTATTATTTATAAATTTAAAATTGTCCGCCAAAGTGGCTTTACAAAGTATGTGCTTAATGCTAGTTGACGAGTGGAAATAAGGTTGACGGGTACAGATTACATGGACTAGAGTCATCAAAAATCATAAAGACGTGAACGGAACGGTTATGATTCAAATTACGGACAGAACCAAACTCCGGACATTCACCATGGTTTTATGGAATTTCTCCATGTCCAGTACCTGGCCATGCCGCCTTATTTTTTATTGTACTTGATTGCTTAGTTGTGTATATCACCTTCAACCACTTAAAAAGGTCCCGATGTCACGGTAAAAAAATTCTGTTGGTCAATACACCACCGAAGGCTCTCTTAGCAGTTTTCTAAGTGAATCCAAAGTAATTTTGATTATATTTCCTTTTAAAGGATCATATGGATTAAAGTACATTGTTATCTATTGTAAAAATACCAGTGTTTTACCATAGCGTGTCCGTCCGAAATGCGATGCAAGATTTTTTTAATTGTTTCAAATTCCGGACATCCAAAGTTAAATCTGTTAGAGTTCAAAACATGTTTTTACAGTGATGATAACAAGAACAACGATGCAGTGCTAATAACAAGAGCAAAGATACAGTGATAATAATTAAACCACAATATCTGAAGATAGATGCGACAAATATCTTGATGGCAGCATCCAAACTCCGGTGTAAGTCCAACATCTTGTCGGTCCAGGAGGGCACAGACCCCAGAATTACGTGTCCAGATCTTAAAATAAGTTATATTAAAAAAAATAAATGTGAAAGTGAAGTTTTTTGACGAAATTTTGAGTCTGGGTTTGGAAGGAGTGTGACTGATGAAAAGTATATTGGTTACATACCAAAAGATTCTTAAGTGTTCGTAATTCGATGATTGATAACGTCTATTTTAAAAACTGATTGTTATGTTCTATCATTTAACGATCGGGAAGAGAGAGGCAAAAGTGTAAACAGTCAAAAATAACAAAGCATGATATTGATCTTACTCCTTTGTGACCCCATCCTCCCATGCCACAAAAAATATTGGGGATATTTAAGGATACATAATGCTATAACGACTAAAAAAATATCGAGACATCACAATGCTTTACGTACAAGTAATGCCATATCAGGTAAATTGATAATCAGTTATCAATAAAATAGCACTTTGAAAATCGGTAATTGTACTCGTTGTACTCGTAAAAACAACAAGGTTTTTTAAGGTGCGTTTTTGTATTGAAAAACGACCGAAAATATTCCTGAACCTGAACCAACTGATTTATGTTAAATTACGAAGAACTAGTAGCAGAATTAATTTATTGTGAGAAAAAAAAGCATGGAGCTATTTCACTTTGTATCGCATGTATTGCATTGGCGAAATGCTCTTTCTGTCTCTCGTCGCAAAGTGCAAAACTTTTAATAAATTTACTGTCACCAGACTTTAGTGTATCTTATCTATACAAAACTTCGTAATCGTCTTCATTCATTCGGAAAAGTCTTACTGTCGTGTTAAAACCGTCATTCGATATTACTTTAATTACAGCTAAAACAGCATGGTGGCATAAAATGCCATACTAAAAAAATCATCAGAAATGTATGTAGGAATAGTTTATTCCCATCTTTCAAAATAAGTCAAATCCTTTCGCGGGCCAGATTGAATGTTGCAGCTGGCAGCATTTGGCCCGCGGGCCGGACTTTGCCGACCGCTGATATAGATGAAAGATCTAGATGACTTGCTATTTAGTAAACAACAATTGAAATTGACAAGATGAACATTGAACAAACCATTGAAGCATCACTTTTCCTACTGGAATGTGTTCTTCGATAATAGACGAACACACCGTGGTGACTTGTGAAACATAGGGATGATACGTGTTTACAAACTATTTTATACCACTAAGACGGCAAAGGTCATACCCTGCTTTGTTCAAATTTTATAGGTTTAAAAGCGAACTGTTTTGGAATATCATTGTGATGTGCAACAAGTTTTGAATCAAGTGTGTCCTGCTTCATCAAAAGATGAATAAAGTTTCTGGGTGGATCCTTTTTGATTGTGCATCTCTTTTTGATTATGTTCAGCGAGTTCAGGTTTTGGGACGTTGCAGGACAACTTGGAAATCAGTGCGCTTTCCTTACATCATTCAAACGTTCAACAACCGACACCTATTAAATTCTCAACATAATGTTGACTGCAAAACAAATGACGACCGCTAACAATCGAAAGTACACCTCTAGATAGCATTTAAACTCTTTGATTTCTACCGTTGACAATGTGTCAACATCACAAGTTCCAGCAAAGTGTTTGATAAGTTCTAGTTACCAGTTCAATGGAATATCAGTGACTAATTGCCATTTGTAGCCCAATCAATCCCTTTTCCCTTTCAGTCCCTTTTCAGTGGAAGAGTTTGTTCGTAATAGTTTGGATGCTTTTCAAAATTAAAATGATTCGATGCTCGGTAAAACCACCGTTCTCCCACCCCAATAGCCCAACCGAATCAGTTTGACATTCCGGGTGAAAGGCGTGTTTCATGAAACCTCTTCACTCATCCTGAACAGTATTCAGATACAATACCAACGACCAAAACAGCAACCAGTTGCCGGGACGCTAACGGGTTACTTATTTTTGCAACACAGACCATTCCGGATGGAGATTCGTTCCAGGAATGGAGAATAAATGAAACACCCAGTCAGAGTGCTTCCCCTTTAGAACCCTTACACCATCGAAAGCTCGGAGTCCGTTGCACGCCACAAGGGAAAGGCGACAGACAGAAAGTTTTTTAAGCGTATCGTTTTGAGCATTTTAATGCTGTGCTGATGCTATTTTTAGCACGATCGAGTGTATACACTCTCGTTCTGGTAGACATTTCGCTTCTTTTTTTTGCCAAAGCATTTAAACTGTTATCGGGTTTCTGCTTTCCTTTTGCGACTAACTGCGTCTTGGCGTGTTTGGCTTCCAACACAAACGACAAAAAATGAATACAAACATACTTTCCTTGACATTGAAGGTGTCTTCCCGTTAACAAAAGGAAGGTAAACAAATCGTTAACGAAGGATGGGAAAAGATATACAGCGGATTGACCAGCACAAAAACAAACATGTTTGTGCTCTATTGTTTGGAAATTTTTCAGTAAGTTTTTTGCTACCTTTGTGTGTGTGTATTTTTTGTTATCCTTCTTTTTATTGAAACATAACAATGGCCTTAAAAGAGCATATGGTGCATGCTGATATTCAATTATCTCTGTGGATGTGAAGGAAAACAAAAAGAGTTAAATTGCTCGTTCTGAATTTGCATGTTCTTTGTTATTTCACGGGGCTTTGATAGCACAGCTAATATGTATGTTAAGAATTGTACATCAAATGAAAATTTATGCCCTCATTAAGGAAACTATAACATGATGAATGCAAAAGGAAAATAAAACAATAATAGAACATAATAAATAATGAACTCATACAACAGCACTTTAAATGTATGGTGCTGTTACTCTTGTCTCTCAAGTTATGGTTGGTCACGGTGCTATGACATTCAATCTAACGTTTTTTATCTTACATTTCTTGATATGTTTTATTCTTTATCTGTTCTTGAAATTTATTAGTTCAGCGTCAGTCACAATCAAAAATTATTTTAATAAATTAAGTAACACAAGAGATAAGCTATAAAAAATGATGGCCTTAAATGACGTTTTTTATCTTACATTTCTTGATATGTTTTATTCTTTATCTGTTCTTGACATTTATTAGTTCAGCGTCAGTCACAATCAAAAATTATTTTAATAAATTAAGTAACACAAGAGATAAGCTTTAAAAAATTGAAAATGGATTCAAAAATAAACAAAAGAAAATCCTCTGTATTCATGTACTTAAAATTATCTATTATTCCTATTGTATAGACTCAGCATTTAATGGTTTGCTTCTCTTTTTTTATGATCTTGCTTACATATTTTTACATATATACTCTTTAGTTCAGATCGAACTTGCATATGTTTTCGCAAAAACTGAAAATGATTCTTACCACCCAAATATTACTTAAATCATCATTTTGCATACCTTCAGGCGCTCGGCATGGCCAAGGACAATTTATTTATTTTCATAGAGACATTGAGCTTAAATGCTTTGTTCGCTTCTTTTATACCTAATTTAATATTTGCTCTTTGCTTAGCATTCCCTCCACAGAATTACCTTTTCCCGGGATTACACGGTTTACGAACACTGTACCACACACAAAATGGCTGACATCGAAAAAGGTTTTAGGTCATTACACCAAACTCAGCAACATTTTACCTTTGGTTGAAAAACGTAATCAATCAACTTAAAAAGGTTGTAACACCGGAGTGGTTGCCCCACAAAAGTACACCACAAGCCAAACAGATTAAGGACCAGAAACGGCCAAGCGCAAAACCTATGCAAATACACAACCATAGACCATTTTACAACTTGTTTTACCACATTATAGCCTAATTAGCAGCGTAACGTTTCGAGGAAAGCAAACTCTAGCCTTCCTTCCCTTCCCCATTTTCCCAGCATCGAATCAGCACGGCATCATGCAATTTAAAACGTCCACACTAACCATTCTACCGAATCAACTCACGAATGATAAATTGATTTGTCACTGTGTCCCGCCGCTGGCCGGTCCCGCCGTCGACATAAACCTCACTCTTAATATCTGTCATCTTTACGGTGGCCATAAAACATAATTAATTATATAGTTCAACCACGGTGGTGAAGCTGCGTCGAGAGCTTCGTGCCGTGAAATTATTGGAAAGTCATCGTCTCCCTCACTTGGATGAATTTAATTATGCCACTTTGCGGCGCGCACAGACCGCAACTTCATCGCTTTAATCCGGATGCCGGTGCGGCTTTCGGCTAGGGGAGCAAACCCACCGGCCAGCAAATTGCCAGTCAATTTCTGGCGCTTTTCAGTTGGCAATTAAATAAACACAAAACTGGAAATAAATAGAAGCAAACATCAACTTTCCCGGCACGCCGATTAATCCATTTCCAAGCTGTAGTCCTGTGTTTCTGCGTGTGCAGTGAGTCGGAATTACCGGCAAGCCGGAATTTGCTACACTAAACTGTATGCTAATGGTAGATAAGCAGTGTCGGCTCGTGTCAGGCCGTGCGATAAATCAGCCCGGTGAATAAATCTTGCTGAAACAATACACTTCCATCGGAAGAGTGCACGAGCGCGCACCCGGGAAAAGCATTTGGTGGGCCTTAGCCTGTAAGAAAAGCCTGCGGCTTTCGATGCTCAATTTATACCAGCCACTAGAAGGAGGCGCTTCCGTGTGCAAGTGCTAAATCAATCGAATCGTTTGACATCTCGCGCAAAGACGCACCCGCAAGAGATTTGGCTTTTTTGGCTGCGTGGAAGGAAGGTTAACGTACTCCAAGTTCGCGATGGTTTGGCGCGATAAAACCATGGGTGCGTAAGAGGACCGCATGATTGGTTGTCCCAAGCATCTCGAACAAAAAATCCCGGATGTGCAATCGGCTGATGTCACCGTGCCGATTGAACTCCCGGTCCCGCGGGCGATCAAAATTACTCAAAGGGTAAACATACACAACACAGGCTCCACAGGCCGACATTCCTTGGCTCTTTTTTCGCGCTGGCGCCATCGAACGACCCGCGACGAACCTTAAATTCTTCAGCCAGCGCCAAAAACCGAACCGAACTGAACCGAAATTCTCAACTCTTGCGCAATTCGATCGAATGTGAAAACCTTCGAGCTGGCCTGATTACCCACTGGTTGCAAAACCACACGACCAAACACCTTGAAGACGGCACACATCATAAACATATTCATTCGAGCGAGCGTCGTAACATCTTCCAGCCAACCCTGAATGACTTTGGTCGGTAATTAAAAGTTAATTTGAAAATGTAAAACACTCGACCGACCGAATGGAGCGACCCAACGAGCCAGATGTCACCGGTTGGAGCATCATAACGTGGAAAGGACGCTTCAAACACCATTCCCACTTGGAAGAAGGAACGCTGGGTCGATTCGTGCAAAATGTCGAGGTCACTTTTGCGGTCACCAGGCGACAACAGCAGCAGCACCCGCCACAAAAACTGGTTCACTTTGCCGTTCTCACATCTTCGCACACGCAGAGGAACGCGCGAGCTCCCAAAAACGGCACCCGCTTTCCATCTTTTGCCCTGGTTGGTGGTGAATTATTTGATGCCGGCTGTCCTAACTAAGGGGGGAAATATTTACATAGAACGAGAAACCGGAACCCACCACTCGGTGGTGGCAGATCGATGGTTCCCCCCTACTAGCACGATGAAAATATGGAGATCGCTGGCGCATAGGTGTTCGTTACGATTAATTTGCCGCATTTGTTTGTGGCGCTGGTGGTGCCCATTGTATGCAAAAACCATTCCTGCCTAATGATGCGATATTTATCGCCAGCGCCACTCGGCGAACCCTTGGCGATTATCGAGTTATCGATGCATACGCTTCGGAGCAGATAGATCGTAGATTGCCGAGCCACATCGTAAGTCGCCTCGTTAATCTGATTAATGAATTGGTTGCCCTCAAGCCAGAATCAGATCAGTTCAATTTGTATGATGCACACCAAAATAGAGGATACCCATTATGGGTGGTGTGATGTTTGTTTGAACACCCCCGTTGAGGGCATGGAAAATAAGCCCTAATTTGTATGTGGCATATCTAGTCCCATTATTGTCACCTTACTAACCGTCTCAGTTTTTTTCTTCTTTTTATTGGGCAGAAAAACGTGTTCCGATGTTCACGTTGCCTTACAGCTCTATCGTGATGCGTGAAACATTAAACGAATGGTTTATGCGTGTCTGATTGTGTGGGTATTGTTTTGTGCGGTCACGTGATTCGCTACCTCCTTCACCGGAGCTAGGCACACTTGAGCGCCTAAATGTAGGCAATCTATCTGACAGCACGTGTGCTTTCGTTGCATGCGATGGTGAGGCGTAGTTTTCTCGTAAACAAAAATGTACAACAGACAAGAGATAAAGGCAAGCTTTATTATAAAAAAAAAGAAAAAATAATGAAAAATTGGTAAAGATTTCAAAAGAACGGCTATATTATAGACCAGACATGTCAAAGATACGGCCCACGAGCCACAAACGGCCCGCGAAGACTTTCAATCCGGCACGCAAAGAACTTTGGCAGTTATTTGAATGAAGCAGAAATATATTGTAGATTATAAGTTAAGAAAAACGGTTGTACTAATGTTTATCCACTAAAGAAAAAGGTTTCAACTTTCAGTCTTTATAGTTCCATCAACGAAGTATGAAGTAAGTTACATATTGTTGCTTTTTTGGGAAGCCATCTGCGAAGATGGCATGTAGCATGTGTTTAGTAGTTGTTTCTTGGTGGCACCCTTAAGTCGGACTCCCAATATGTTCACTCATTATCTGACTTTGAGGATTTCTGTTCGGAAGTTCGGAAGCATTTGGAAAATTTTGAATTATCATTATTAGTCAGTGGCGTTTTGAAAATGCAGTATTTTTACTTCGTGTACAAGGCGATAAACGAGGTTTGAAGAACTGTCCAGGTAGCCTCAAAGTGTGCATGTATCTGGAGCATTGAATATGAATTATTAAATTTCCAAGTAAGGGCAACCGTCCAGCAACTTCCGTGATGAAGATGCCCAAAAGGATACTTGGCCCCGTATATGTGGCAGGACAATGGAGGAGCCGCTATAATGACGAGCTACGAGAGAGGGCTAGCCATGTTGTACACATGGAAACGGACGACCCAGCCCGTAAAGTTTTTTAGGCCGTCCACAAGAACAGAGAAGGCGTGGTAGGCCCAAACTGAGGTGGTAAGATGGCGTGGCCATTTAAGCCGGGATAACGGACTGGCAGACGAAGGCGCGAGACCGTGAGCGGTTTCGGACACTCTTGAGGCAGGTCAAGACCGCAAAGCGGTTTTAGCGCCGGATAAATCGATAAATCGAAGGTCAACCGTCACTGAAGTAAAAAAATGAGTAAATTTTATGAACTGCTTTGGTTATTACAATGTTATTTCCATGATTCCTTTTTTATTCCTCCTTATTACAATGAAATATGTAGGATAGCCAATCTGTTATTAATGGCTGGTATTATTGAATCCGTTCGTAGCGGCGGCGTACGTCCCGACACTCATTTTCCTAACGTACTAGATCGTTGCTAAAATTTTTCACCCCGATGTTGTAGGAGCGGGCGCAAGAAATGTGTTGCCATCCCTAGAATTTCATGTGAGCGCCGTA